>AWUE01020592.1:0-12866 GCA_001974825.2 Corchorus olitorius | reverse complement strand
GTTTTTTTTTGCCTCTGCTGCTCTCCGTATATCTGTATTCGTTTATGGCTTTTAGGTTTGGTTCAGCATCCGCTTCTGCTTCATTTTCTTACGCGGCTCCTTCCCTTTCTTCTCCTTTTCATTCCCGGGTATGTTCTTTCTTTCTTTCCCTCTTGTTACCTACCAAGGTTTTGACTTTTTTAGTTAATATCTTCTTCTTGCCTTGTCAAATTTATGTTTTTCATATTAGCATTATCTAAACATGCATGTTCAAGAAATCAAGAGTATAGATAGAGGGTAAATAATTGTGTTATTTTGAGGTGATGCTTTCCTCATTGGCGGGTTGCTCTTATTTGAAAGTAATGTATACATGGAATGGTGGTGCCTTTTCTAATTGTTCAATAGATATTTGTCAGCATTAGACGCTAGATGATTAAATCTTTTGAATGCCTTGGTTCAAATGGGGTACCTTTATTTGAAAAATAGTGAACTATGTTAGGAGTTGGCAGTGAGGATGAAGGATAACTGATTCACTTAATTGTAAGCTTATATATAATTGTTAGAGAATGACACGGTAATGTTAAGAGACCTTTTAAAGATGGTTTCTTCTACATTCTTCGAAGTAAATGCCTATCTTTTTCCAAATTTTGATTAAAATCCGATGCCCCAAGTATGTATGGAACAGTGTGGATGGGGCCAAGCATTCAGTGGATTAAAAGTGATGAAACATACATGTCATTGGCAGTGTGTATTGCATTTAAGTACTCTGAGATTTTCTTGCCCCATCTTCTTTTAAATTTTAAAAGGGGAAATTTCCAAAATTGCTGAGATAATTTGCTAAAATTGCTTTGGAATGTTTTAGCCTAAACTGATGCTCTTCTGTTTGGAACACTTCTGGCCTAGACTCATACTCTGTGAATACTAATTGTGTAGTATAATTTTCCCAACAGATTCTAGCATTATCTTCCAGAGACTTGCTATTTAAAGTTCTTAATATATGTGTTTCAAGTATTTTGTTACATTTGACATCCTGCAAAGCTTATTTAAAATTGTTTAAAGTTTTCTCTTAAGAGATCCCCATTCTTGTATACCTCTTTAATATTGCTTGTGTATTGTTTTCCAGCTGTGCTTATTAAGAAGGCCATATATTGACCAGCGAGATAGGGCTGAGCAGCATAGAAATACTAAAGGTAGCTTCTGTAACTTGTTGCATAACTAATGAATCTCTAATAGTATCGTTTCAGAATCTGGAATGTAAGCATACTCAAGACCGTTGAAGGACTTTGTTATAAGGTGTAAATAGACCTGAATCTGCCCTTTTAGAAGCTTATGAGCTGCTTCAATTTGAGTCATGTTCTGCCCCTATATTTTGCTTACTATATGTATAAATTAAGATTATCCTCCCTCCATATGAAATTTTAGAAAGCAAATTCATATGGTCATATTAGCAATGATCATGAAAATTGACATGTTTGATGAGTATTTACATTATGACATTTCTTACATCTAGTGTTGAAGTTGAAGAGGTTTCAAAGGAGACGAAATGTGCTTCTTGCTACATTGAAAGACCAATCTCAGTACATTGAGATCAACCCTGATGATTCGGAGGAGTTAAATGATCATTCTGGTCCTGAAGATATCTCTCCACCTGGCTATTCACCTATTTCATTTGAGGGATCTGATGGAAGAACAGGTTTTATTTCATTTTACAATCGCCCATACAAAAGAGATGAAGAAGTCATTCCAAATGTGCAGAGGAATGAGAGCAGCTTGCTATGGTTTGTTGGTCCTGCTGTTCTTGTGGCCTCTTTCATTTTCCCATCGTTGTATTTACGCAGAATACTTTCTACCATATTTGAGGACTCTTTGCTAACAGGTAATTGCAACCGTACACCCATTCATCCTCTTTTTCATTTCTTCTTTTCCACTGGACTTCTATTTGATATTAAGCAGCTTAAACAATTAAGTGAACCAAATGAAACATGCACTTACACTAGCCTCCTCCCCCCCCCCCCCCCCCCCCTCTCTTTTTTTTTGTCTTACCTTCTAGGTGTACGTTTGTGTTTATTAAAGGGGGTCAAAACCTGAGGAATGTAAATGGTAAAGACTAAAGAGCAATTGCCCCTGATAACGTTTTAGGAACACTGTTAGCTTGTTAACAATGGACGCGTTATTAAAAAATTGGTGCCTACAGTGGCTTTCTTGTTGTTAAAAGCAATTAATACGTTACCTATAGCACAACATGTTTTATATATTTAGAAGAAATTTAACAAATAATGGGCCTAGAAAAAAATTCAAAATGGACAGTTTTAAGAAAATAAGAGATGATATACTCAGAAGAGAAGGCACAGTAAAATGTGGGGGACCTATTGTTATGGCAGTTTGTAGACTTGATGTCTATGATATGTTAAACTTGATTACTTCTCCTTGTTTTTTTTTTGGTGTACAGAGATAAATTAAATCCTTCTCTTCTCTATCTGCAGATTTTCTCATATTATTCTTCACAGAAGCACTTTTCTACTGTGGTGTTGCCATTTTTCTTCTGCTAATTGATCGTCTAAGGAGGCCTATTGGGCCAGTTTCCGCAGCAGAAACCTCTGCTCCTCACTTGGGGCAACGAATTTCTTCTGTAGCTACCCTTGTACTTAGTCTTATAATTCCTATGGTAACAATGGGTTTAGTCTGGCCGTGGACTGGTCCAGCAGCATCCGCTACTTTAGCTCCTTACCTGGTTGGTATTGTTGTCCAATTTGCCTTTGAGCAGTATGCAAGATATCTGAAGTCACCTTCATGGCCTGTCATCCCAATTATTTTTCAAGTAAGGGCTGTTATGACTTGTTTCATCTCCACATTTTTTTGAGCATCGTTGCTAATTGGACAGGAGCAACAACTTTATAGTTCTTATTATTTTGCATTTCATGTGTTATGTCTTTGCATGTCCTTGTTCTTCTATTTATAAAACTGATAGTTCATAGCAACATGTTTCACCTTTCGGGTTATATATTTTGGTTTCTGTTCACTTTAGCAGACTTGGTACAAATTGAAATAAAATCTTCATGCTTTAACAGGTTTACAGATTGCACCAACTGAATAGAGCAGCACAACTAGTGACAGCCCTGTCATTCACGGTGAGAGGTGCTGAAATGACCACACACAACTTGGCAATAAACAACTCTTTGGGAACACTTTTGAATGTCCTGCAGTGCCTTGGAGTTATCTGCATTTGGTCACTCTCCAGTTTCTTAATGAGGTTCTATCCTTCCACCACCAGGATAACATAGTGGGGAATTAATTTCATGTCAAGGTTGGTAAATGATCATTACATGTTATTGTGTAGAAGACTCCATTTGGTCTTTGTGTAGTTAGATACATTGGCCCCGGAATATTTTGTTTGGTTCTGCTCTGGTGGGGAATTTGAGCAGTGAGGATTTTCAACTCATCTTACTTGAAGCCTGTCCAAAAAGTTGGTGCAAAATCTTGCTAGAGTCTCTGGCCCTTTACCAGGACCTAACTGACCATACAATTGGAACAGTGGACAGCATTTCATTTTTAACTCTATAAACATGCATTGCAGCTTTGTATATTAATATTTTTCAATCGTAGATAGATAGTCCATATCTAGCAATTGAACTTTGAAGGTCATATAGAGTTATCTCAAACAAGGTTACACTGGTAATCGAGTTTAATTCAGTTCTGTTTACGTGACACATCTATGAAATTTTTGTTATGTAGAGACTTGAAGTCGGATGTTCTCTTTATTGAATGGAAAATATGTCAGATGCTGCCTGTGAAAATTGTCTTATTCATTTTGTGCTTATAATTTATCATTCTGCCTTTGGAAATGCTTTGAGTTTTGATCTGATTAGTTTTACTAACCAAGCATTAGGAAACTGTTTTACTAACCCGAGGTTAGCAAAACTAAACCTGATATCCTGTCAAGTTTTAGTAAATGTCTGACCAATAACATACAATAGCCTTCTAGTAGGGTTCGGTTCCTGACAACTTCAAGTATCGAAAAGATTCTTTTATAATCTTTTTCGTTTGGTATTTGAGATTGTCAAGAATTATATCTTGTTTACTGAAACTAGAAATCGAACACTCTATTAATATGTCACGTGTTTGTTGACGATAGGAAAAGCGAGCCTAGAATTATTCAAAACAACTCTAATTGTTTTATGAATTGGTTCATCTTCTTATCCTAATTTTCTTTAAATGTATCCTCAAAACAAAAGCAAAGCTATTCCCATATTCCTTTCCTTTTCCCTGATTCGGGTGTGTGGGGGTTGGGGTGGAGCCTTATTTAAACAATTATTACTTTCAACATAATGATTGAATGCTTTACCTTCTCCCTTGGTTTTTTTTATTGCTTCTATCTTTTATGTTGTTGGCTTTTGAGTCTCAATGAGATATTACTTAACACCCAATCAAATTATGTTTATAAACTTGAGATTAGGTAAAGACTATAGAGCATCTCAACAGCATTCCATATCTATTGGGGAAAATGCTGAGATTAGGTTGACAATTGGCATAATATATATATCATAAACAAGTTATAAGTCAAACAAATTCAAGATGACCCATTTATTTAGATGATTAAACAAATTCCTCTATAGTTTGAAAATGAGGAATCAAAAAAAAAAAGTAGTGATTTCATATGAGAAAGGGAGGGCAAAACAAACATATTTTAAGCTCTTTTTTCTTCTTCTTTTGAAAAGGCTGAAGCATGGTGAATCATAAGTATTAGTACTATGAACTTGTTTTCCACAATTTTCCTATGTGGGTAACACTATGAAAAAGGTTCATGGCAGTTGGCAGAGCCATGACCATGAAAAAGCTTCATTTTAGATTTGTCTCATGGCAAAAAGCAAAAGTTAAAAAGTAAAAGAGCACTTGGGTAATAACTAAATGGTCAAGGTAAGATAAGTAAGGTGTAATTTTGTTTTCTTGTCTAGGCTTTTTGATGGGTCAAAACATGTTGGATTTCCACCCATGTAGTGTACCACGTTGGTTCCATCTGCTTGAATCCTGAGAATCTAAGCAAAGTGAGCATTTCTAAAGCTAAATCTAGAAACCCAAAGCAGGACACACAATTATCTATCAGAAAAATACAGTTTGGTGAACTTCTTTGTCTTGTTTACTTTGTTTCTTTATGATCAGAATCCTTTGAAGATAATCAAGTAATTCTCTTTCAGTTTAATTAAATCCTAATGAAACATTTCTTGGGGTGTTTAAGACCAAACCTTCACATGGCTTAGTCCCATCTTTGGTTTGAATAATGAACAATGAAGCCTGTCTCTACTGTCAAAATTCAATTATGTTTGTTGTTCTGTTTTGTTTTCTTCTTGTATTTAAGTTGGTATTTGGTGGTTTAGGTGATGAAAAGGAAGACTAATATCTACACACAATATAGAACAAATTTCATACAAAAAAACTATTAGTTCCTTCCTACCAATTATAGACTCCGTTAATCATGATTCGACGTGTAATTAAAACGACTAATTGCTCAAACCGGTCCCAACGTTGGACGATTAAGAAGAATAATGTCAATGTCATTAAGAAACATAGTACATATTAAACGCTTGGATTTAGGTGAAGTTTTATGCAATCAAAGAATTAGAAAAGCCAATCCGAGCCATTGAATCAGGCCATGATGGCATGCTTTTCTAGATTACCATTTTATCTGTTGCGTTTCAATGATTCAAAATCATCTCACTTTGTTGGGACAACTGGTCCATTCAAGTTGCACGCTTATGGTCCTTTTATGGTTCTTTGGATCATACTATAATTCCAGTATCAAATTGGTTTCATACCAATTTAGTTGACTATATATCGTTTCAAGCCAAATTGCAAATTGACTCTGTCTCTAAGCCTCATTGCAAAGTCAAACCTCATTTTTGTTTTTATACAACTTCGGGTATCCGGGGTAGTCACGTTGAACCCTAATTAATCCAGAGTCAAGCTGTGTAAGACCTCAAATGGTGGAAAAACCCTCTTAAAACCTGTTTTCTTCGTTCATAAGACTTGAACTAGATACCTTACTTAAGGGGTAAACTCTTTCCATTTGACCCAACAATGTATCATGTATTAGTAAAGTCAAACCTTACTTAATCTTTTGGAAACTTGCTAAATTATTCTTGCAAGTATCCTTTTTGTTAATGATATGAGAATAATTATTGTTTGTATTAGCATGGATGGATTCAATCTAAATCCTGACAAGAAATGTAGAGTCTCAACCTAGGGAGAGGCCCACTTATTTTGAGTTTTTTGCTAGGCACTTTTTTTCTTCTTCAACATTCCCATCACTTCTATCTTATCTCTATTATCACTATATAGAATTGAATTTGCATACGATTCCATTTCTCATAAGCTACTAAAAACATGCTTCAAGATTCCATAATTGCCTCGAGAGAAAAAAAAAAAAAGTAGAAAAAACCCACCACACTTTTTTCTTTCTAGGATAATTTTTGTGGCTGGAGCTTAATTACTGTTTAATTGATGGGAGGGCTTATTTACTCTGTTTGATTACATTATTATTGATGTTATTAACGTTTGTGTTCAAACTGATTAAACTATTTAAACTCCAAGCTTTTATCTTCCTCAACTCTTTAAACCTGTCTGATCTTTCCTTGAGTTTCTGTTTCCTTTTCTTGTCTGCTATTTCCCACTTTTTGATTCACTTGAACTTTTCTTTTCTTTTCCTTTCCTTGATTGTTCAAGCCTTTTCTTTCAGACATGGAGTTAAACTCCTACAGTTGCATTCCTGATAAAGCCACAGAATCTGGTATCTGATACTTTTGGTTTGGAACTGAACTTGGTCACCTTTTGAAATGGACAGAATTCAAATGTCCCATTTTGTTCTGTTCTTTGCAGTCTTTAGTAGTTATGTTTTTGGGGTCACTTTTGGAGATAGTTTAACAGATTCCTACTTGCTTCTGAGAATCAAATCAAAACTAGTTGATCCTGCTGGAGTTCTTGAAACCTGGTCTTCCCAAGCTCATGTTTGCAGCTGGAATGGCCTGACATGTTCAGAAGATGAAGCTCATGTCATTGGCTTGAACTTGTCTGATTCAAAATTGTCAGGTTCCATTCCACCTGAGGTTTGGAACCTCATTTCTCTTCAAACCCTTGACTTATCTCTGAATTTTCTCACTGGATCAATCCCTTCTGAAGTTGGACAGCTTCAAAATCTAACAACACTGCTCCTATACTCAAATTATCTTTCTGGGAAAATTCCTCCAGAAATAGGCCTTTTGCAGAAACTGCAAGTTCTTAGAATTGGAGACAACATGTTAAATGGTCAGATTCCAACAGCTATTGGAAACCTGACTGAGTTGAGAGTGCTTGCCCTTGCATATTGCCAGTTAAATGGAAGCATTCCAGCAGAGATTGGTAACTTGAAGAATCTGGTATCTCTTGATTTGCAGCAAAACAGTCTTAGTGGTTTCATTCCAACAGAGATTCATGGCAGTCAAGAGCTTCAAAATTTTGCAGCATCAAACAACAAGCTTGAAGGAGAAATCCCTGCTTCAATAGGGAGGCTTAAATGGCTGCAAATTTTGAACTTAGCCAATAACAGCCTCTCTGGTTTGATTCCTACTGAGATAAGTCAACTTTCCAGTTTGCAATACCTGAATTTGCTTGGAAATAGGCTGAGTGGTGAAATCCCTTCAGGGCTGAACCATTTGGTGCAGCTCCAGAAGCTTGACTTGTCCAGTAATAATCTATCAGGGAGCATAAACTTGCTTAATAGCCAACTGCAGAATCTTGAAGTTCTTGTTTTGAATAACAATGCTTTGACAGGTAACATTCCAAGCAACTTTTGCCTTCAGGATTCAAATTTGCAACAGCTTTTTGTAGCTCAAAATAATCTCTCTGGAGGATTCCCTTTGGGGCTACTGAACTGCTCCTCACTCCAACAGCTAGATCTTTCCAACAACAACTTTGAAGGAGAGTTACCGGGCAGCATCGACAAGTTAGGGAACCTTAAAGATCTGCTTCTGAATAACAACAGCTTCAGTGGAAGTCTTCCTACTGAAATTGGCAACATGAGCAACTTGGAAACTATTTTCCTCTTTGACAACATGATCACAGGCTCAATTCCAATGGAGATTGGCAAGTTGCAGAAATTGATCACAATCTACCTCTATGATAACCAGATGTCAGGAATTATACCAATGGAGTTGACAAATTGCACAAGCTTAACTGCAATTGATTTCTTTGGGAACCATTTCAGTGGTTCCATTCCTGAAACCATAGGAAAGCTGAAAAATCTGGTGTTGCTTCAATTAAGGCAGAATGACTTGTCAGGTCCAATTCCACCAAGTTTAGGCTATTGCAAGAAGCTGCAGCTGTTGGCTTTAGCTGATAATAAACTCTCAGGAGTGTTGCCACCAACATTCAGATTCCTTTCTGAGCTCAGCACAATTACACTTTACAACAACTCTTTTGAAGGTCCTTTACCCGAATCACTCTCTTTCTTGACAAGCCTCAAAATAATCAATTTTTCTCACAATAAGTTTAGTGGCACCATCTTTCCCCTTACTGGTTCTAACCTCTTAACTGCCTTGGACTTAACAAACAACAGTTTCTCTGGTGCCATTCCTTCTAGGCTAGCCAATTCGAAAAATCTGAGACGTTTACGCCTAGCAAACAATCATCTTACTGATGCCATTCCTTCAGAATTAGGCCAACTTACAGAGCTCACTTTCCTTGATTTATCCTTCAACCATTTAACTGGACAAGTCCCTTCTGAACTCTCTAGCTGTCAAAAGCTTCAGCATCTTCTGCTAAATGATAATCAACTCGCCGGTGAAATGCCTAGTTGGTTGGGGAACCTACAAGAACTTGGAGAGCTGGATCTTTCTTCCAATCATTTCCATGGAGGTGTTCCTGCTGAGCTTGGAAACTGTTCAAGACTACTAAAGCTTTCTCTTCATACCAACAATCTCTCTGGCGAGATCCCGGAACAGATTGGAGAGCTCACTTCTCTCAATGTCCTAAATCTGCAAGAAAACAATCTGTCAGGTTCCATTCCTCCATCAATCCAGGATTGCAAGAAGCTCTATGAACTGAGACTTTCACAAAACTTGTTCACAGGTTCAATACCATCTGAACTAGGAAGGCTAACTGAACTGCAAGTGATCCTGGATTTGAGCAGGAATCAGTTTTCTGGTGAAATCCCATCATCTCTAGGAAATCTTCTCAAGTTGGAAAGATTGAATCTGTCTTTCAACCAACTTGAAGGAGAAGTTCCATCTTCACTAGGAAAGTTGACAAGCCTGGACATGCTAAACCTGTCAAATAATCATCTCCAAGGAGAAATTCCTTCTGCCTTTTCAGGATTCCCACTGAATTCATTCTTGGGAAATGACAAGCTCTGCGGCCCACCATTAACATCGTGCATGGATGCAGAGGGCCAAGAAAACAACACATTGTCGAGCACTGCAGTAATTTGTATTATAGTGGCCATTGTTTTCACTTCCACAGTAATATGTTTGGTGATGATTTATATCATGTTGAGAATCTGGTTTAACTGGAGAAAAGTTTCAATCTCCAATTCAGAAGGAGGTGGCAACATTGAACAGATTAAAAGAGAAGAAGATCATCGGAAATGGGTGTATGGAGATGAGAAGAAAAGGAAAGGAGAGTATTGGAGGGTTAACTCCATGGCATTGGTTCCTTCACAGAATGAACACATTTCTTCATCATGCATTTTTCACATTAAAATGGATAGTAAAAAAATTAACCATGGGAAATAATTTGGTATAGGAAACATATACATGGGTCATTTCACTTTGCAAATCTTCTCAGCTTTTCTCATTGCTTGTACAATTCTGTCTATTAATAATTTTACTCTTCTTTTTTTGTTTTTTCATACTCAAATAGATTGTGTTGTATAGAGGTCAAAATTTGAGATCAGACTCCTGAGTTGAGTTCCTTATATTTGTTCAGAGCAGAAAATGAATTTTTCTTTAATTTGAGTACTTGAATTATTTTCCCTCCTCCTTAGATTCTTAATGTTATCTATCTCAAAGGATATATCTAAGAAGCTTCAAATGCTGATTCTTCTCCCTAGTCACAACAGATGCTAATGTCCATTTCCCCCATAAACTTTTACAAAAGGAACATTTTTCCTCCTGAACTTTTAATTTGGAATTTTCAATCCTTAAACTATTCAAAATGGGGACAATTTCCCCTTGAACTTTTAATTTGGAACATTCACTTCCTAAATTGTTAAAATCGACACAATTTCCCCCAAGAAATGGGACGTGGCATAATGCCATGTCAGCAATTTGCAGGCAGACAAACTATCAAAATGGGGATAATTTCCCCCTTGAACTTTAATTTGGAACATTCACTTCCTAAATTGTTAAAATAGGCACAAATTCCCCCAAGAAATGGGGACGTGGCGGCAATTTTTAGGCAGACATTTTGATAGTTTGGGGGGGGGACTAGTGGGAAATTGTCCCGATTTTAATAATTTAGGGTGGGGGAGGGGGGATTAGTGGGTTGGTCATTTTCCATCTCAAATCAAAATCTCATTCATTAGGGGGATTGCTGGCTTTGGAAGAGTCCAAATTAAAAGGATTTCGAACTTGCAATCTAGCGATTGATTCAGTACGTAATTGATATATGTGATTTCTGTGATCACCGTGGCTTTCAAGGTTTAATTTCAATCTTTGCTTTCTCGGTTAAAATTAAGAAAGAAAAAATGAATTTGGACTTCTCCCTTAAGCTTGACATTCCATCTAATTTTCAAGTCATGCATCTTATTATAAGTTTTGACAAAATGCAATTGCGCATGAGTCATCACAACTTGATTATATATATAATATAGACTTAAAACTCTTTTGAGTGAACTAAAAGATTTAGTCATCAAATGCATCCTTCATCACAGTTCTAAATCTTTCCTTTGATAATTATTACATAATTACATATATTCTATGAACTTGGACAGCTAGCAAGTAGCAACTATCTTTCCCTGATAGAAAAGCAATTTTTTATATATATATATATATTAGAGCAAAGTAGTCACTGTTGCAAAACATGGGAAAATATTGTCATTTTCAGAAGCTCAAGCTGATACCATATATAATGTCATCCACTCAAACTCTCTGGACCAATATTGTAATATAGAAAGTGGCTGCCTTATCCAAATTCTATTTGTCTAATGAAAATTGGAAAAATATCCCAAATCTATAGTGGTGAACAAAAAAGAAAATCAACCCATATCTATCTATATCTTATCTTACTATCTTACTATCTTATAAAATCACGAACTCAAAAATTTTAATCGGAAAATTTCACAAATACCCTTAATATTATTGTATAATAATTTTTTAATGAGTATATTTTTTAGTCATTCAATTATTTTATTAATTTATAAGGCCTTTAAAATAAATATATAAATCACTTTTCCTAGCTTAATAAGGTAAAACGTATAATTGAAACTTGGACAAAGTCAAAGTTTTATCATCAATAAATCATGGTAAATATCCGTTTTCAAAGATTAGTTCTAAATTGATTTTAAATTCTATCTCAAACAGACTCTCCACAAAAGATTTGCTTTTTTATCTCTGAAATCCAAATTCACAAGATATGCAATTATAATTTTAGCATTTTTTTCATAAAGAAAACATATGAATAATATGCACATATGAAAACTGAACTTAATCTTTGTGTGGGCTTCAACATATACTAAATCTGAAAGAGACTTTTAATTCCTTCCATCACCCTTCTAATTAATCCATCTTACTAGGGAATTAGAACACTTGGTAGCCGGGTAGAGAGTTTATTTTCCCCATATGTTTACAAATCTTTAATTTGATTGAAAGTGATTTTGCAGTCTGTCACATTGCAAATCTAAAAGTGATTTTGCAGTATTTACATCTAACATGACCATGACCATGATCGTAATGCGTAGAATTGAAGTAATTATATATTTTTATTGGAAGGGTTTGTTTGAAGCTGGAAATTCGAGGACATGAAATTGTTCCAAACAGTTTTCACGGTTGTGGATGTTCTTCCAATATCGTAAGCACAGAAGGGGAAAGAGAAGAAGGGAAAGGGGAATAGATTTTCAAAGTTGGGTAAAATAGATTTATTTTTCGACATGGTTAAAAAAGTTTTTTATATCTAACTCTTTGCCAGCCCGTTCACTGTTCATTCAACAAATGTCAATTCCTTCCAATTTCAACTTAATTTGAAATCAATTTGACCCAATTTCCTCCTATTGGGTTATTGGTGCTCTGCTCTCTGTCCCAGCCCGATTTCCTCTTCATTTGGTCTTGGTCGATCCCCGATTTTCAGGGTTTTACTTGATTTTGTTTTATGATTCTCACCTACTCCCCCATTTCATGCGATTTTCCTTGCTCGCTCTCTTATGATCCCTTTATTCCTATGTTCATCTCTTCATGCCCTTCTAGGTTTCTTTCGCTATTTTTCCCTTTCACACTGATTCCCAATTTGAGTACCCATTTCAATCTCCGCGTTCGATCGGGAGAAAGTCATGGCAGTCGCAACTTCAAATCTTTAGGTTAGTCATCTTGCATTGTACCGTATAATGTCAGTTGTTGTTCTTTTTTTGTTTTTTTTTGTCAGGTGTTTATGTGTCTTCTGTCTAATTTTCGGTTTGATTTTGCAGATTGCCATCTAAAATACTTTTAGTATTATAGTATACTAATTTTTTAATAAGTATATTTTTAGTCATTAAACTTTTTTTGTTTTAATTATGGAAAGATAATGTAAATCTATTATAATTGTAGTTAATAATTTAATTCCCATAATTATTTAAAGTATTTTATTAATATTGTTATTTACCAAAATAAAAGAATTATTATAACCAAACCCCTTCCTATCTTAGAATTCTATTCTGTTAAAGAATTTCT
>AWUE01020590.1:0-60821 GCA_001974825.2 Corchorus olitorius | reverse complement strand
CATTGGCAAATGCCATTATTGATAAAAGGCTACTAAAATTACTAACAGTATAAGGGTAATTACTGAATTTATTGATAACATTTAAAAACCTTTGATAATTTAAATAGCTTTTTAATGAACATTTGATGAGGTGATAATCTTATTCTTATTCTTTTTTTGCATCAAAGATCGATAACCTTCTTAATTGATTAATGTTTAACTTTCGTTCTTAATAGACCTGTAGTTTTTTTAGTAAATTCAAATAAGAAAATTGATAACCTTCCTTCATTATTGAATATAACCATAATTGTATAATAATTTAAGTTTTTTTTGTTCGTTCAATGAGATTAATTACTTTAAATCTCTATAAACTAAATGACCAGATTTTGATGATTAATTAAATAAAATTTATGAAAATGAAAAGTACGCATGTATGGAATATATGATTTATCAATTATTAACATACGTACGCGCACGTGCGTTAACTAATTATATATAAGCTTTGACATGTACCCCTTTCATATTGGCACATTTCTGTTCATCTTAAAACTAATTCCAATTATAAAGATCCACTGAAGATGGTGGGAATATATAATGTGTTAATTACAAGACAAACTAGACAAGAGACAAAGTACCAGGACCATATCAATTATGTATCTTTTTGCTTTTGCTTTTGCATGTATATACTTTTGGTTCTTACACGATGATATTAATTAGAATGATGAATCCTAATTAAACTACCATGGGATTTTTGGCATTTGGCAATCCCATCATCATGGCATGGATTCTCTAGGATAATTAGAGCAAAAAATGTGGAAGGCATTTGGGATGATTTTAACGACAATGTTTTTTCTTCTACGATCTTACAATATTTTTGTAATTGTCCAATCATGATGACACATAAATTTTGGTTTACTAAAGAAAACATAGTAATTGTAGTAAAAATGCTTGTCATATGACACGTTTAGGTAATCATTTTCCATTGACAAAGGATTTGTCATGGCAACAATACAAGTTTTTAATTACACAATTAGGGAGAAGCAAATTATAGGGAGATAATTATATGATGGGTAAGTTTATATGATGTATGAACAAATTATAGGTGAAAAAAAAACTTAATTTTCCCTTGTTTTCTTTAAGAATTCTCCTAAATTCTCCCTAGCTCTATCTTTTTTAATCCTCCTCAAACATACATATAGAGTGAATCAACATTTATGCATGTGTCCATGTCCATATTGAGAATATATATAAGATCTTTCATGAGAAGTACGCCTGTAGATATACTTGTGGTCAAAACTTTTATACTTGTGATCTTTCATGGAGTAATTTGGAACTTTCAATTCTTATATTATTAAAATGGAGACAATTTCTTCCTTGAACTTTTAATTTAGAATTTTTTTTCATTTCCTAAATTATCAAAATTGTGACAATTTTTCCCAACAAATATTGATGTGGCATCCACGTCAGTAATTTCTTTTTGCCATATCAACAATTTTTTGACGACTGATGGGAAATGTTCTTGATTTTTATAATTTAGGGGAGAAAATAGTCATTATGCCCATCACATATGTATGTACATTAGTGGGCATCTTCCATCAAATCAAAATCTCATTCATTAGGAGCATTTTCCATCACATTATGTATGTTTTTTCTTCTACGATCTTATAATTCTTTTGTAAATATTGTCGAATCACAATGACACATAAATCTTGGTTCAGTGAAAAAAAAAGAGTACTGTAGTATAAATGCTTGTCATTATATGACATTTTTTTTTAAACCAGAGTATGAGACATTATATGACATGACAAGTTCAGGTAATCATTTTTCATTGACAAAGGATTTGTCATAGCAACAATACAAGTTTAGGAGTATTACACAGATCGCATCGCTACCTTCAGACAGAAGCAAATTACAGGGAGATAATTATATATGATACTAGCCAAAGGCACGCTTACATGTAGGGGTGTAAGCGATACAATACAGTATTAGAGAAATAAGTGTTCCATCTTATCTCATCTTCATATTCAAATTTACTTAACTGTTGTAACAACCAAATAGATATCCTCCTTAATCCTGTATTTACTTGTTTTCAAAACTCTGTATTTTACCTACACTAAAACTCTAGGTGTATATGTAAACCATACTGATCATTAATCAGATAGAACTCTTTTGCCAATTATTTCCAAGTCTTAACAGACTATCATCTTCTACATACAGTTCGTGAGCTACTCGGACTCGACTCAAGAAAAATTCGAGTTCGGTTCGAAAAATTCGAGCCGAGCTCGAGCCCTAATTCAACGAGCCGAGCTCAAGTATTTCAATACTCGGCTCGTAGGCTCGTCGAGCCTAAACGAGCCTCCTTATTATAAATATAATATATTTATAATTCAATTACTTTATTAACCTTATAGCTTATACATTTTTAATAAAAGGGGTAAGTTTGTCATTGTAATAGAATGTCTTAAAAAAACCTAGATCCATTTTTTCTTCTCCTTTTCAAACCACCCACCCCTCATTCCCTCACCCACGCACGCCGCCCCCCATAAATCAAGTTTTCACCGTCACATTCTTTGTTGTAACTTTCCAAGCCATCTTTGGTTTGTTTAGGTATAGTTGAAATTTGTTTTTTTTTTTCAAGTGAAATTTCAATTGATATTTTTGTTCATCAAAATTCAAAGATCTTTTCTCTCTGATTTATGAAACATAGATTGGGTTTTCTGGTGGATTTTCTTTCGCATGCTGCAATTGTTGGATTCATGGTAGGTGCAGCCATTGTAATTTGTAAGTATTTAAGTACTTCGATTTTGTATTTCATCAACACCATCGGGACTCATAGCAGCCTTTAAGAGGAATACCATGGCTAGACCTTTTTCTTGTTATTTTTTGTTCAATAAAGCTTGTTTTGCCCAAAATTTTCAGATTCTTTTTTTTCTTTGTTTTTAAACTAATTAATTTCTTAATTTCATATTGGAGATCCTATGTTTTCAATTTTTTAGTTAATTGAATTTATTCAGTGGGATTTTTTTTAAAGATATATGAAGTATTTTTGAATTTGTCAAATTACTCGATTAGCCTCGAGCTCGGCTCGAGTTCGTATCGAGTCGAGCTCGAGTACCAAAAACAAAGCTCGATCGAGCTCGAGCCCGAGCTCGAGCTCAATATTTTCAGCCGAGCTCGAGCTCGAGTATTGAGATGTTCGGCTCGGCTCGACTCGATTACACCCCTACTTACATGTATAAAGGAAGAGTATTTGCATATTTTTTTGTGAAGATCCTTTACCAAAAGTTTCAAAATTTCTAAAATCAATATAAACAAAATATAAAGGAAGAGTTTAAGGTTGAATAGATATTTCCATGAGTTCTCTAATGGTCAATCTGGAGAGTGTTAACAGATATTCCATTTGTAATTTTGGTCTGCATAAGGCTGATTGATGCGATCCTACCCAATACATCTTTAATGTTAACAATAAAAAAGATTAAGACAAAATTAGTAATGAGTTAAGAAAATTAAAAATATTAAAGCTTAAATTTATAGTAATCAAAAGTTATGAGTAGTCATAACCCACTCACCGGTCAAAGGAACATCACTCCTGATTCTTTCTGCCAGATTAGAAAAGTTGAGAAACTCAAAGATATGCATGGGAATAGCACTCGGCACCTCATCTAATACGCATACCATGGTCGCTGCAAAAAATGATATCATAAAATTAAGAAGAGCAACTAATAACTCGATACTTTGGTTTGTTAGACAGCACAACAAAATTTTTAATGAAATAGATATTCCCTTCACGAATGTTATCTTTGAACTTAGAGACATAGTTTTCCCAAATCACGGCATGCATATAATTTCCCTAAACAAAGAAAAATTCCGGTTGTAAGTTAATATTATAAAGTTGAAATTTCAATAAGGAAAGGCACAAAGTCTTAGAACAAATAAAATCTTGTTGTCACTTCGGATATCCCAGGAATTAACCAAACAAATAATTAAAGCGGAAACAACAAAGCAAAATTTTCTTGTGGACCTATGCCACAAATCTGCACTATCAAATCAATCAATTACAATCAACAATCATAACAATCTCTCTAGCAAACTCTCAATCTAAAATCAACCCAACATGGGTGATTCTCTCACAACAACCTAAAGCTATCTTAGCTTTCTCTCACAACAATACAACTATTTCTATCTCACACACACAAATCTAAACAGAAACTGCTTATTTATACTAACACAAACTTGGACTCCAAGAATCCCTTTCCTATTAGGATTCTTGTCCACCAATCAAAAAAGTCTAGAAAAATCCTAATCCAAATCTAATAAGGAATTGGGTCAAAAATCCTAACAATCTCCACCTTGACTCAAATTCCTTCATCAAAGCTTAATTGCTCCACCCTTTGACTAAATCCGCAAAAGTAACTTTCTTCTTTGTTGGCAAATCCACATCCTTCTTCTCAATTTGATGCGAAGATACCGATCCATCTCCTCTAATTGTGCTTCCAATCAACTCATACAAATTCTTTGAATTCTTCACTCCTTTCATCACAATCATCGAATCTTTGGTGATCTTCAAGCCTCCACCTCGGCAAGAATATCCATAACCCAAGCTATCCAACTTTCCAAGCGAAATCAAATTCTTTGTAAAGTTTGGAACATACCTCACTTTCCCAAGCATCTTGACACTTCCATCATGCAAACGAAGTTTCACACTCCCAATGCCTTCAATTTTTTCTTCACCATTATTAGCCATGTAAACAGGCTTATCACACTTTTCAAGCTTCGAAAACCATTCTCTTTTTGTGCAAATATGTTCAGAACAAGAAGAATCAAACACCCACATATCTCTAGTGTCTTTCTTTTCTTCTTGCACCATCAAAACAACATTTTCATCAAAATATTCCTCACTATCAGCAGCAGCAACATTAACACCGGCCTTATTCTTCTCTTTAGATCTCATGAAATCCCCCAAATCTTCCATTAACTTCTTGCAGTAGGCTTTTATGTGCCCCATCTCATGACAATAATAGCACTCATTGCTACTCATATCTACCCTTGGTCTCGAACTTGATCTTCCTCTTTCATTGAATCTACCCTTTAATCTTGCATCATTCTTACAATCTCTTCCATTAGATCTTCCACGATCCACCATCAGAGCACCATTCTCTTCATCTTTCTTTTCAGTTTCTTTCAATCTATCATACTCAAAAATTGCAGAAGTCACATCTTGCAAGCTCAAGGTTTTTCTACCAACCATCAAAGCTCTAGTCACAAGATCATACCTGTCGGTAAGAGAATTAATCAACAAAACTGCTTTATCAACCTCTTTCATGACTTCATCAACACTTGCCAGCTGAGTAACCAATCTATTGAACTCGTTTAGGTGTGCCCTTAAACTTGTTCCCACCTTCATCTTCAATCCAAATAATTCTCTCTTTAAACACAACATGTTAGTAATCGATTTTGACATATAAATCGACTCCAACTTATCCATCAACTCCTTTGGGGTTTTCACATCTAACACATCATACTTAATTTCAGTAGCAAGAGACAAACGAATTGTACTTACTGCTTTTCGTTGAATATCTCTCCACTTGTTGTCATTCATCGCGGAAGGTTTATCAGCTTCAAGCGCATCTCCCAATCCTTGTTGTACTAACACATCTGTTACCGTACTCTGCCACATCTGAAAATTGTTCGTTCCATTAAACTTCTCAATCTCAAACTTCAAAGTTGATCCGCTGCTTTCTGTCATCTTCAATCAACCAGGCTCTTGATACCACTTGTTGTCACTTCGGATATCCCAGGAATTAACCAAACAAATAATTAAAGCGAAAACAACAAAGCAAAATTTTCTTGTGGACCTATGCCACAAATCTGCACTATCAAATCAATCAATTACAATCAACAATCATAACAATCTCTCTAGCAAACTCTCAATCTAAAATCAACACAACATGGGTGATTCTCTCACAACAAGCTAAAGCTATCTTAGTTTTCTCTCACAACAATACAACTCTTTCTATCTCACACACACAAATCTAAACAAAAACTGCTTATTTATACTAACACAAACTTGGACTCCAAGAATCCCTTTCCTATTAGGATTCTTGTCCACCAATCAAAAAAGTCTAGAAAAATCCTAATCCAAATCTAATAAGGAATTGGGTCAAAAATCCTAACAAATATCTTCTCATCTTATCTAAAAAAAAAAAAAACCTTTTCATCAACAATAGCCATTTCCATACTAATCATCTTATGTCTGTGTCTCTATTGTCGAACACATTCCAAAGCCGACATACTCTCACCCTGACCTTCCAATCTTCACATGTCGAATTTAAATTGCTGAGAAAATTGCAATCACTGGAAGCAACAAAACTGTTTTGGGGGGGGGGGAAAGAGTTATATATCTATATAAGAAAATATATACTGAATTGATTTAGATGGGCTCAAATAATTACCTCATGTTGAGCAATGGGAGGATTGAGAGCAAATAATACAATTCAATATGATTAAAATATATAATATTAATATAGTAATATAATATAATAATAGGATAATAGGTGAAGGAGAATGTGATAATAGAAATGAAAGGTTGAAATAGATTTTTGAGATTATAAAAATTTTGAAGCACAAATTATAGGAGGAGAGAAGCTCAAAAGTAGTAACTGAGACAAAACAAAAGAATTGAGGGCAACAAAGAAATCGACCGACAAGGGGATCCCCTTTCCCCTTACATTTTCATCATCTGCATTGAGTACTTGACTCTTCTCATCAGAGATGAGTTTGATAAAGGTCGTTGGAGAACCTTTAAGATTTCCAGGGCTGGACCTCCAATTACCCACCTCTTCTTTGCTGACGACCTTATTCTTTGTGCCAAAGCCACTTTGAGCAATTGTATTCTTATTAGAGAGGTACTTGGAAATTTTTGTGACATCTCGGGCCAATTGGTCAATATTAATAAATCAAAAATTCTTTTTTCCAAGAACACTGATCATGTTCTTAGAAATGCTATTGCTGACAATCTTGGCTTCGAGGTTGTTGACAACATTGGCAAGTATTTAGGTTTCCCCATTTCCCATAAAAAACCTGATAAGAATGCTTGCCAATTCATTGTTAATAAAATTAACAACAAACTCTCTGCTTGGAAAACCAAATTTCTTTCTCTTGCTGGGAGTACCACTCTCATCAACTCCATTCTTGCTGCCACTTCTGCTTACTACATGCAGGCTATGAAACTTCCTGCTAGTACGCTTAACCAAATTGATAAAATTTGCAAGAGTTTCCTTTGGGGCAGCACTCTTGACAAGAAAAAACTTCATCTCATTAATTGGGAGACTGCTACTTGCCATAAAAACAGTGGTGGCCTTGGTCTCAAAGCTGCCAAACCCCTCAATCAGGCTTATATGGCTAAACTTGGATGGCAACTTCTTGAGAATATAAACAATCTTCCTTTGACTCAAGATCTTACCAGCAAGTATCTCTCAGGGAACAACCCTTGCAACACCAAATATGGGTCTACTTTGTGGAAGGGCATTATGGAGTCCAGCAATGTTGTTAATCAAGGTTTGAGGTGGGTTGTCAAGAATGGCAGCAAGGCCTAGCTTTTTGGACCGAAGACTGGACTGGTCATGGCATTTTAAGGAATTCTTTCACTGGACCTCTCCAGCATCACGATTTCTCTCTCAAAGTTAAAGATATGCTTGATAACCTTGGCAACTGGAAGGATGAGGTGTTCTTATTTCTCCCTCCTGATATTGCCAATATCATAAAAAGTATCCCTCTTTATCGAAATTGTGAAGCTGATGATGTTTTGGCTTGGAAATTTGAGGCTAATGGGGAATTTTCATTGAGCTCAGCCTATCAAATTGCCAAAGACCCTTTTAATGGTGTGTTGCGCCAAAAATCTCTTGCTAGAGTTTTCGCGGAGAATTCTTTATGACAGCATAAGGGCGTGCCAGTCAATTTGCTGAAATTGACAAAGAGGTTGTAAAGAACTGGATTTGGAGCGCGGAGCAGCAGATTAAAAGATCAGAGCGATTTGTGGGGACTGGATCAAAGTCACACCGGAGCATTTAAATCATTGGATCCGTAGCAAACTATTCTTCATCTATGGGCCTTCCTCTAACTGGATCAGATCTGAGAGATATGCTTTGATTGCAATTGAAATTGAAAAGAAAATAACAGTTTGATTTGTTATTTCTGAGAGAAAAAACACGTGTACAGTGTTTGTATGTCCGGAGACAAGATTGAAACAAGAGAAAAACACTAAAAGAGTGTTTGATTGTCCTAAGACAAGATCTAAACAAGGAAAATTTGATGAACAAGTAAGAACTCGTGATGAACAGGTTGAAAATGGCGCAGAGCCAGAGAGAAAATAAGCACGGAGCTTGGTTTTTTGCGCGGAGCAAGTTTGTAGCTGCAGGAGCAGGTTTTTGAGATGAGTGATATCTGCCTAAAACCTGAGAATGGCCTCCCTTTATATAGGGGGCGGCATGGGCTTTGGCATTAATGGGCTTGCCTTGCTGAAGAAGGCGAATTCCTCCTCCTAGGTAGATGACAGCCTCCAGGAAGGTGCAATGAAGCTTCTTTCTCCTTTTGATTGCTTCCAACTACTAGGGAGAGGGCAAAATAGATGCTAGGGCGCCACTCTGCTTGGATGGGAGATGGAAATCTACCTCTTGGGTGGTTGATGATAATTCTTCCTTCTTCATATCACACTGTAGCAGGCCTTCATTGCTTCTTTTGTGCTGAATTTAGCTATTTTGATTAAGTAGTGGCCAATTGACATCATGAATTGGACTTTGAACACTAAGGCCACGAAATTCTTCATACTTAACCATATTTAGCTCTTCAAATCATGAAAATAACAATTAATTAAGAAAATGGCTTAAACCGGGGTGACAAAGCCATATGTCCTTAACTGAAAAGAATGCAAAAGTTGCAAACGATCTCGGAATAAACCAAAATTTCACCAGTAGGTTTAGATTATCTCCATAAGACTATGGAAAAAATCTCAAGTGATTTCGTGCTCTTTATCATGGTGAATTTGGTTTCACTCCCCAAAATGTCCTTAACTGAAAACTGGGCATAAGTTTTTACTCCGATGTCAGAATGAGGTGAAACTTTACCAAGATGATCTACATAGCTCAAGGATCATCATGGTATAATCCTTGTAGAAATTGCAACCTCTAGCCTCTTCAATTGGCCAATTTTACTATTTTGTCCTTAATTGAACAAAATACAAAGTTGCAGTTTCGCCTCCCTGGGAGGGGAAAAGGGCTAGACAATTTCTCCACTATGGTTGGTCGACTATATGGAGTAGCTGTGAGGTTGAAAATCTCATGCCTCTCTCACGTGCATAGATGTTTCTCTTGCTGACAAACTTTAGCTCTCTGCCTCCTTCTTGCAGGAAGAGAAAAATATCTCTCACCAGGGCAGAGGGCGGCCTCTCCTCTACATGGGAGACGACTTTAGGCCTTGCTATGTAAGTCCATGAGGTATTTTCATCTCATGGGTAGATGACAAGCAATTTTCCTTTTTTACTTGTTTGCCTCCCTAGTAGGCAGCAATATCAAAGGAAACTGCTTCCGATTGACTTTCTTTGCCACTCTCCTAGGTAGGGGCGGCACATGTGATGATTTTAATAATAATTATCCAAGAAAATAATTATTATTTATTTAATAATTAATTAATTTCAGCCCTTGTAATTAATCACAAGATTTTCCTAATTCTATCAGAACTAGGGTGGTGCAGAAACCAAATTCTTTTAGGATTTTTGATTAAATCCTGACCACACATCTTGATTATAATTATGTGAAGACCAATTTACCCTCAATTGTAAATTGAGGTATAAACATGGTGATAGGAGGGATTGGAAGTGGATTTGGAAATCTCCTACACTTCCTAGGATCAAATCCTTCCTTTGGTTGGTAGCTCACAACAAACTTGCTGTCAAAGAACTCCTCGCTCATAGAGGTATCGCCACGTCCACTGCTTGTCATGTGTGTAATGACCTTCTTGAATCTGTCGAACATGTCTTGAGAGGTTGTAAACAGGCTATAAGCATATGGAGAGCTCTTAAACCTCTTGACTCTGTCCATCAATCTTTTAGATTGGGGTTAAGAGATTGGCTTGAAGCCAATATCAAACACACCAATCCTGCTCAGTTCACTATTCCCTGGAATATTTTGTTTTCTTTTGCTCTCTGGGAACTTTGGAAGCATAGAAATGACAGCTTTTTTGGTAGGACTTTGAAAAGCCCCAATAGAGTTATTCACAATATATTTCAGCAGGCTGCCGAGTTCTTTGCCAACTCTGATAGTTCTAAGAACAAGAAGCAAAGTTACACAAAGCAGATTAAGTGGACTCCCCCCCTGTTGGCTTTCCTAAAATGAATACGGATGGCGCCTCCCATGGAAATCCTAGTCTTGCAGGTGCCGAAGGCATCATCCGTGATAGCCAAGGACATTTTGTTCTTGGTTTCCAGAAACAAATTGGGTTGGCTACCAGTACTGCTGCTGAACTATGGGCTATTAGAGAAGGGTTATCTTTAGCCAAAGAGAGGAACTTTACTAACATCATTCTTGAGACTGACTCGCAGCTTGCCATCGACTTGCTGCAGAATTGTTTTGAGTCTAAACATGCATGTTCTTATTGTGCTTTTGGATGATTGCAGGTCCCTGATGGCCCAATTGAGAATCCAGACGCTGCAACACACGTTTAGAGAGGGCAACTACTGTGTCGACAAGCTTGCAAAAACTAGTACTTTGATGGATGATGATCTTGTTGTTTTTGAGCAACCCCCTACTTTTATTTCTATTGAACTTTTTGTTGATGTTTGGGGAACTACATTCCCCAGGACTTGTAATATTAGGGACACCCACTCTTGCTGCGAGGAGGGACATGTTCCAAACAATGATTTGTATCCTGCTATTTAAGTAATGCACTCCTTCTTTTTCTGATAAAAAAACAAAGAAATCGACCAACAAAAAAATTTATAGTGTAGAATTATATTTTGCAAAACCTTTAAACATTCATATTTTAAAATTGTCATAAAAGCTACATAACGTTAAAATTAAATAACGGTGGGAGAATACAAATAAATTATTGAGTATAAATGTGATGTATAACGTTACCAATTAATTGAGAAATTACTAAATAAACTGAACTTAAAACCACCAAGTTAATGAGGCATTGTAAGGTTAATGCCTAATGGGACAATGAAAGGCATTAATTGTAATAAAATTGATTTACTCATATAACGTTAATTGGAAATTAAAGCATATATATGCCAACTAAGTAACGTTGAGGAATTATTGAAATAAAATGGATTAAAGTGTTTTAACTTTGTATATCCAGGAATTAACCAAACAAATAATTAAAGCGACAATAACAAAACAAATTTTCTTGTAGACCTATGTCACAAATCTCCACTATCAAATCAATCAATTACAATTACTAATCATAAAAATCTCACTACCAAACTCTCAATCTAATTAACCCAACATGGGTGATTCTCTCACAACAATACAAAGTTATCTCAGCTTTTTCTCTCACACACAATCTCTCACACTAAAAAAACTAAACATAAACTGCTTATTTATACTTACACAAACTTAGACTCCAAGAATCTCTTTCCTATTAGGTTGTCCACTAATCAAAAACTCTAAAAAATCCTAATCCAAATCTAATTAGGAATTGGGTCAAAATCCTAACATAAAAACCCATTTGTTCCTCCATATAATTTGGCACATTAACTCCCCAAAGGGAGCCAAAAATACATACATACATACATATATATATATATAGACACACACACACACACACATACACATACATACTAGTACATTGCCAAGTGTTTTACACGTGGGGTTGAAGTTTTAGTTAAAACTAATTTAAGTTATATATATTCTAAAAGAAAAAATTTAAGTTACATATATTTATATTATGTAAATTTATATATAATGTAATTGAGTGATTGTTAATTGTAAAAAAATGAATTTCTAAAATTTTAAAAGTTATTGAAAATCAATTTATCATTTTTTCGTTATAAGTAAATTTGCTAATCATTTTATCAATAATAAAAGTTATCTAATTTATAGTAGTTAATTACTGAAAAGTT
Source organism: Corchorus olitorius (assembly GCA_001974825.2). Classification (NCBI taxonomy): domain Eukaryota; kingdom Viridiplantae; phylum Streptophyta; class Magnoliopsida; order Malvales; family Malvaceae; genus Corchorus; species Corchorus olitorius. The sequence continues at coordinate 48,727 of AWUE01020590.1, read as the reverse complement.
ATATGCTTTATAAAAAATATAATATGTGAACCAACAAATTCAATAAATTTTCATATGATGATCTTAGGTAACAATATCATCAATAATGGAACCTATTAAATTTATAATACATATATAGTATAGTTACTAAAAACGTTGTTATGAAAAAAAACTTTACACTTACCAACAAATCGACTAACATTTATTTACAAGTAATTTTGGTAACAATTTAATTAATAATTGATGTTATCAAATTTACAGTACTAAATTACTGATAAAAGTTATAAAAGTTATGAAAATAGTTATATATATCTACCAACAAATTCAGAACCTTTCTTTAAACCGTTTGTCAAATCATTCCGAGACACAATATTTGAGCGTTTGTTTCGCAAAAACACATTCGGAATGAACGATGAACGTTTTCTCAAGAATAATGATTAGCGCACAAACATACAAAATTGTGAATTTGAGATTTAGCCTTTTTCAAAAACTTTATTTGGCGAGCTCACTTTCCAATAAGCTTTAATCAACCCGAGACAAGACATTTGAGTTTTGGTTTAGCTAAAAAAAAAAATCTAGAATTATCATTTTCCAAAGAATAATGTTGTGTTGAGGTTTTAAGTTTTGAAAAGTTTTATATGGCTAGACTACTTTCTAAAAACTCTACTAACTTCGAGACATGATATTGAACGTTGGTTTCTCAAAAATCGCATTTGGAATGGGAGTTTTCTTAAGAATATTGTTTTAAGCACAAACACACAAAATCATGAAGTTGAATTAGACTTTTTTTAAAAAAATGTATTTGGCGAGCTCACTATTTAATAAATTCTACTCAGTCCGAGTCATGACATTTGAGTGTTAGTTTCACAAAAAAATACATTTAGAATGATCATTTTCCAAAGAATAATATTTTATGCACAAACACGCAAATAACGAAATTGAGGTTTTAGGCCTCAAAGAACCTTTATTTGATGAGCCAATTCTGTAATAAGTTATATTGACTCTGGCCCACGACATTAGAGCATTGGTTTCGAAAAAAAAATGCATTCAGAATGATCGTTTTCCAAATAGCAATGTTTTGCGCACAAACGCAGAAAATCATGAAACTGAGGTTTTAGTTCACTTTTCAATAAGCTTTACGCACCAGATTTAATATTTGAGCATTTGTCTTGCAAATAATACATTTGGACAATAATTTATTTATCACTCTATTAATAAGTTTTACTTAATATTTTTAAAGAAAATAAATAAAATATTAAATTATTAATCCAATAATTAGAAAAAAAAATCTACAAAGTATTACTTAGATAACTATTAGTCATTAATATTTTTTTTGTCATCCAGTCATTAATATTATTACGGAAGGAAAATAATTTTAATATTAAAAAAATTCTAGATGCTTATGATAAAAATTAAAATCCTTTCATAATTAGGAGTTTATCCATTCTAACTTTTTTACAATAACTCGATTTCCAAGCCAATTATATGGACTGATGTAGCGAAGCTTTGATTTCTCTTCTTTTTTTTTCTTTTTGTTCTTTCGCCTTTTCCTTTAACTCAATCACTTAAATTTTGTTACTTAAATTTTGTTATGCTGCACACTGATGCTTATCCTCAATGCTTTGTCCTCTGATATTTTGTTGCCTAGCCGAAGTCATGTGCAAATACTATATAATAATTCAATAGAATGAAACTTTGTAAAGCAAAAGTTAATTCACACAGTAAAGAAATTGTCACTCTTCACACTTTGAGATATCCGAGAACAATTCAATTTATTTTTTCATTCTTTCGCACTATAAAAGGAAAAAAAATCCAAGGAAAAAAGAATAAAGATTAAAAGAGAGATTCAGACAATATATTTCAATTTTAAACCTTGAAATATTGCATCTACCATTGAAAGTACATGATGAATTGAGTACGTGTCGAAATTGTGACTTTAAATTACCACTACAATGATCAAATTTGGAGGTTCAATATGGACAATACTTCTTGAAAATATTGAGAGTGAGAGTAAATCAACAGATTAGCTGTTAGAAGAAAACTTATTGGCTTATTAGCCTTTTTGCCCCTTGAACTTGGACTATAGTGTCAAAGATATTTTGCCCCTTAAACTTCAAATCACTACAACTTGTTCCCTGAATTTCCAAAATTCAAGACAGATAACCCTATGAACTTTCCAAATTTAGGACAATTTGCTCCTTAAGTGACCAAAACGTTACTTTTTATAGTTTTGTGACCAAAACAAAAAGTATTTAAAAGTTAAGTGACCATTTATGTAATTTACCCTTCATTTAATCATTGAGCATATGGCATGAATCGATTCAAAGATCGATTCCATAATTGAGAAGATTAACTCTTTGTTTTAATTATGTTTGTATTATGTATTTTTTTAAAATTAGAAAATATGATGGATGTTTATGTTCACACTACAAATTCACTTTTATATGGTTCCTCGCGTTACATAACTTTAGTGACAAATTTATATAAATGATCTGGTTTATAGTTAAGGGTGTTTATGGTAAGTTCAGAGATCTGTTTTAGCAGACTTAAATGATTTGATGGAGAAATTATTAGATAGGAATGTCCCACCACGTCAGCCATGAGACTAACCAATAAAATTGTGCCACGTCAAGTCAACCCCTATAATTTGGGCACAATTTTAGCTCAAGGTTTAGCCCCCTTTTAAATTAAACAATGCATAATGGGTAAGTCCCCAAATTGGAGATATTATTAGGATAGGGTTTTAAAAAATTGTTGACGTGGTACAATTTTTGTGGTTGGTCACACTGATGACATGGTGAGTCCGTCCCACTTAATAATTTCTCGGTTTGGTGAGAGATTAGAATGACAACAATATACAAATGAAATCTATTGAAAACTTATTCGAATGACTAAAATGTTCTAATTTAGAGGTTCAATATGGACAATACTTTTGGGAGTTCAATATATGAACAATACTTCTTGAAAATAATTCTTGGCTTATTAGGCTTTTTGCCCCATGAACTTGAATTATAGTGTCAAAGATATTTTGCCCCTTAAAACTTCAAATCACGACAACTTGTTCCTTAAATTTTCAAAATTCAAGACAGATAGCCCTCTGAACTTTTCAAATCCAGGACAATTTGCTCCTTAAGTGACCAAAACGTAACTTTTTATAGTTTCGTGACCAAAACAGAAAGTATTTAAAAGTTAAGTGACCATTTATGTAATTTTCCCTTCATTTAATCATTACACATATGACATGAATCGATTCAATGACCGATTGCATAATAGAAAAGATTAACTCTTTGTTTTAATTATATTTTATTATGTATTTTTTTTAAATTAGAAAATATGATGGATGTTTATGCTCACACTACAAATTCACTTTTTTTGTTCCTCACGTTACATAAGTTCAGTGACAAATTTCTACAAATGATCTGGTTTATAGTTAATGGTGTTTATGGTAAGTTGAGAGATTTGTTTTAGCAGAAACGGTTCGGTGAGAGATTAGAATGACAACAATACGAATAAAATCTATTGAAAATATTCATAAAATCCTGGTCAATAAAATAAGAATAATATACTACTCAATATACACATACAATAAAATAATTAAATTCCTAATAATCCTATAAAGATTTAAACTAAGCATCCATCAGTTTATAATTATCCATCATATTCTTTAAATATAATATTCATTATATTCTTTAATTATCTACAAGTGGATCGGCCCGCGCTGGCGCGTCGGGCGTTCAGAAATCTATTTTTTTAAATAATTTCCTATTCAAATCAAATTGTTTGATGCGTATGAAAATTCGAAAATACTATGATTTTAAATGTGTTGCATCTTTAAAAGGCTATACTATTAACATTGAGCATATGCCCTAAAGTTATCAATAAATAGTAAATATTAGTTTGTACATGGACATGTGTAATAGCTTCAATTTTGTTTCCTCCTCTAAAGTGTGTAGCACTTAAACAAAAACTAAGTTTACTCTCTTCCTCATATGGACATTTTTTTAATGTAAATTAAATGTAAAAACAGATAAAGTTAAAAGGTTCTTCAAAATATTAATTAAATGGCAATAGTTCTACTTTGGTCTTCAATTATTATTCTGTTGTTGTGACCCATTTTTTTGCTATTTTGAAGACATTTAGAAATTGTAATTAGTTGTTTGATAAGACATTGCATCACTGGAAACAAATGGTTTGTGGTCTCTTAAGAATTCACAAATTGCATCTTTGGCTAAGTTAAACATTATTGAAAAACAAATCAATAACTTGATGATTAACCATCTTCGGTTTTGTTATCAAATTAAAATAAACCCTATTTGTTATGTTTTTAGGCTGGCCAATAAGTCCATTTGTTTTCTAAAAACAGTCTTATCTATAATGGACTGATCATATCATCAGTATAGGATTTAACTTTAGTTTTTACTTAGAAGATTTATTTCAGAGTTTTTTAAACGTTTATTATGCTAACCCACTAATGTCTAATGTTACAATTCTAAATTGTAATTCATGGGTTGAATAGCATTAACAGACATCGTTAAAAAGGGCTCCCACACAGCATAGGCCTTAGCTAAGTCTTGAAAATTCTCTGTAAATTAAGAAATACTCAACTCAAATCCTGATCCTTAGCTATCTTATATAACAACTTTGTTCTAACTTAAAAGAAAATATTATTTATTTCGTAGAATAATTAAGTGGAGATAGGGGGATATGATTTATTATAACATTTATTATGTGAAAGGAAACGGATAATTACAAAAAAGGGCTCAAGGGCAAGAACTGGCTAGAAACTAACCTAGGGTCTTCTTAGTAATTTGCCAGTGAGTAAAGATAGAAAAAGACAAAAAAAAGTTCAAATGGAGTCTCATCATCGATCCTCAAAAGGGGCTTTTAGTAAATTCTCTGTGTCTTTCAAATACTATTTAGTATATATTATAGTTTTTTAGCCTTAGATTATACGATTGATAATCTTCACTACCGATGAAAGGTTACTAAAGTCGTTAAAGATGTAAGATTATTATAATTTAACTTTACGTGTTGTGGCAATTGGGTCATTATTGTTGGTTAGGGAAAATATGTGCATTAGATAATTTGGAGACTTCTCTACAATGTTTCGTTTGACTTCATACCTTTCTACCATTGACTTTCTCCTTTGATCATCTTCAAAGTTTTTCTGGGCAACTTCATCTTTGATATGTTTTTAAGTTTGAGAATTGTAAAATTATGCTTTCTAATTTTGATGGTTAGCTTATCAAAATTAAAACAATCGAAATGTTTTAAAGAGGAAAAAATTTTGTTTTGCTTGAGCTTAGAAGATAAAAAGAGGGAAAATCTCAAAATAGTATGGTCATGAGTTCTTGTCAAATCTATACTATATTAAAAAGTACATTCACCTGTAAAACTTTTGAATCGCCTATTATACCCTTATTTTTCGAATATATTTCTTAAATGCCATTGTTTAGACTTTTATAGTTTTACTCAATTAAAAACTCTATTTTTATTTAACTAAATCTAATGTCCTTATAACTATTTAATTTTTATACCATTTAATTATTTTAATTAAAAAACTTATATATATTAGAATTTTTTGAATATACTTTTATAGTTTCACTCAACTAAAAACTCTATTTTTTGGCAAAAAAAAAAAAAACTAAAAACTCTATTTTTATTCAATTAAATCTAATATCCTTAAAACCTATTTTATTTTTATCATTTTATTAATTTAATTAAAAAAACTTAGATATATTAGATTTTTTAAAATATATTTCTTAAATGACATTGTTTAATTTTTACAATTTTTTAGAAATAAACTTTTACAATTATTCTACTAATTTTTATAAATATTTTGATTTACCATTTTAATTTTAAAAAATTGGAGACTTTTTTTGTCTGTACCCATTTAAATTATAATATAAACTAATTTGAACAAAAAAAATATAATATAAACTAATAAAAGTCTTATTATCAAGTTTAAAAGTTAAAATAATTTACCTAATCATTAATTATTCATCATTTTTTAAACTAATTAAGTTAAAAATTTATTTAAAATTTAATTATTGTGATTGAACTTTTTCAATTTTGGAGTGTGCATTGGAGTGTATAACAAGAATTTAAAGTTTTTAAAAATAAAAAGAAGAGTAACATTTAGTTATTTCCTTTGACTTATAAGGTTAAAGGAGTTGACGCAAAAAAAAAAAAAGTTAGAAGAGTCAATTGGGCGGGTTGGACGGATTTCGGGACATATTCATCTGGGTCCAGGTCATATGAGTGAGATAATTTTCTCATATCATTCGGGTTTCGGCTCATCTGGGTTCAGGTCAAGTTTTGGTCTCAGGTGACTCGAGTTCTGGGTCATTCGGGTTTTGAATTTTTCGGGTTTATGACTCAGATCAATTGGATCAGCCTTGGATTTTTTAAATGTTTAATTCTTAAATTTATTTAAAATGATTAAAATTATAACAATGTGTATTTTATTGAATAAAACATAATTTTAGTTTATAATATTCTTGGGTCATCAGGGTTGACTTCTCTCGGTTCATTCGGGTTACGGGTTTATCGGGTCTAGATAGGACAGGTTCGGGTCATTTATTTCTCTGGTAAAATCGAATTCGATCGGGTTGGACGGGTTATCGAGGTTGGATCAGATTTTGATAGTTTTACTTATAATTAACTTCAATTATTATTTTAATTTTCTTTTAATTTAAACAAGATTGATCACGTGCAGCGCACGTGGAGGTGAAAACTAGTAAACTAAAAAAGATGAGAACTCCAATACTTATAAATTTAAGAGATTGTCTCCTCCACGTCTTCATCAACTATGAATTTTTTTTTGTATAAAAAAAAAACTCAACTATATGGACTTTTGGAAGCTGTACACTTTCACAAGCCATCATCTGTGTTTTTTTTTTTCTCTTTTTGCTATAAGGATGTGAATAATCTTCTTTTTATTTCACTTAAACAAAATATTTTGGTTAATTATTTCCTAAATTAATATTTTGGTTAATTATTTCCTAAATTAAGCAAATAGCCGGTAACAAAAAAAAGACAAATAGCAGTAAAACATAGTAGACGTGGTTAATTGATGTATATCTATAATAAATTAAATATATTATAATCTAAAAATAATTATGAGAATTAAATTACTAATTATAATTATAGTAGATTATTAATATTTTCCATAATTTAATAAAAGGTTAAATATTAGATTTACAGTATCTTTCCATAATTAATAAAAAAGTTAAATGATTAAAAAGAATATTAATTAAAAAATTATTATACTATAATATACTAAGGGTATTTATGAAATTTCTTAATTAGAATTTTTGAATTCGTGATTTTATATAGTAGTAAGATATATATGTAAGTTTATGATGTTTGAATAAATTATAGGTGAAAAAAATATGGTTACTTGATACCAGATAATTAGTACAAAAAAAATTAAATATAATGATAATATACATTATAGTATTGTTCCTCCATGTATGTCATTCATATATTATCACATATAACAAAAAATTCAATTGACTATATATATTGAGAAGAAAAATATTATTCAAAAGAAATTAAATATTATGAATAATTATTAATGTTTAAATAGACAATAAAAATTAAAGATACAATGATTATTTAACTTTATTTATTGTTGATGACAGATAATCATGACTGAAACCAAAATGCACTAGATATCCAAACAGTTTTACTTTAAATTGTCTACACAGCTCATCTTTTGTTAAAATTGGCTCACGAGAACTTTTCAGTAATTCTTTCTATGATGTTTGTGTTCTCTTTTATGCTCTCTAATTTTATTGATTTCAAAGGAAAGGATACATGATATCGCAAATAATCTCGAAGGGATTGGATTGATGGAAAAAACTTCAAAAAACCACATATATTATTAGTAATGATTATCAAGTTTCTTCTATATTGTGTCAGTAACTATCATGCAAATCTGATTGCTTTCTTATTCTCTGTAGCATGTATACCAATATCATCTCATCGTCATCGTCATACGTGCTAACATGTCACTTGAAGCTCACCTGATCCAGCCCTTCGATAGAAAAAATCTCGTAAAAAATTATGAAAACTGAAGTATAGGCTTACGAAATAGTTATATATATTTTTATTTTGTATTAAGTTTTCTCCAATATTTTAATCCATCACCTAATATATTGCTATCTTTAAAAACTTCGCACGTGAAGTGAAACTAATGTATCTGAAATGATATTTTGGGCAGATAGAAGAGTTCGGCAAAAGAAATAGGTAGATTAATAGTATTCTTTAACTTTCGGATTAGTCTTGCCCTAAAAAGTAAGAGGGAAAAACTTGATAAGTCATATAACTCAATAGAAAAGCATTTCAACTCCTCCACATATACACAAATATCATGCAAAGGAAATGATCGAGTTCACATATAAGCTGTTTTAAATTTGAACTACCATCTTGTTTCATATTTTATGAAAAAAATATTTTCAGACTAGATTCAAGACAAATTATGTACTCCAAAATCCAAATAGTGTTTTAAAAACATTTTTGTAGTCTTCTCTTTGAAGTAGTATGGGCCTTTCAAGACAAAAAGAACCAAACCTAGAGCCCATTTAGGAGACTATCATTCATTATCAACCCAACCCGAAAAAAAAAAATGACAGGACGACCAATTCTGGTTGAAGATCATTCTTGTAATATATACAGAATGACAGCTTGGTTTCCCACAGGAGTTTTGAACAATATAAGCTATGCTCTAATATATACAGGTTGTAACATACCATTATATTTAAGTAGGAAATGTTTTTGGTTTCAAGGAAGATTTAAGCACTCCTATAATTGTTGATACCCTAATTTATAATTTGGGTAAATTTGTAAATGAACTTATGAAATCAAGATGAGTGGTCCAGGTTCAATCTCAATTTCCTAGTTTTCTTTGGATTTTGACCACCTTGATCATAAGTCAAATAGGAAAAAGATTTTATTTTCCTAATTTCGGGCCGAAATTAGTAAGTAATTATTGAATAATAACAATTATTGCATAATTATTATTAGCTCAATAATAATGGTCAAAAAGGAATTAAAGTCATCTCACATGATTTTCAAGTTCGACGGAGCCTTAATTCTTATGTGACGACCATCCTAATTTCATGAAAATACATAATGCCATGTCTAATTTAGATGTGTGGCATGATACGTGGTGCAATATGGCCTAGTCCCAACCGCCCATGCCCAAATTTGATCACAATTGAATTAAATTCAACTTTGTATTTTGTTCAATTAAGGACAAAAGGCGAAATTGATGAAATTGAGAGGGCTAGGCTGGCGCAACTTCAACAAGGGTTTTACCATTGTGATCCTTGGCTTTCATAGATCATTCTGGTAAAATTTAATCTCATTCTGACTTAAGACGAAAAACTTATTCACGTTTTTCAATTAAGGACAGTTTGGGGGTGTGAAACCAATTTCACCATGAAGGAGAGCTCAATTTCGACCAATATTTTTCCCATGGTCTTAAGATGATGTTCAAACCCTACTGGTGAAATTTGGGCTCAATCTGACACCGGTTGCAACTTTTGCATTTCTTTCAATTAAGGACATGATGGTTTCCACCCTAGTTTAGTCAATTTTGAATCCGATCTCTTTTTTGATCGAACCAAGGGCCAAGAATGGACAAGTTATGTTTAATTTCATGGCCTAATGGTTTATGTTCAAAGTTAGGACCATTTTGGCTACTTTGTCAGCAAATCAAGCTACAGTGCAGAACAACCGAGACTTGAGTCAAGATAAATTGCGTCAGAAAGGAGGAGATTGCGTCAAAGTCATGTTGGATATGTGTTGCTTGGCCTTGGAGGATGTCATTGATGGTAGTCAGCTTCGAAAGTCATGTCAGAATCTCTCAGTAATTTCCAGGAAGGTTCCTTGAAGTCGTCAGAGAAGAAAATGCAGCAAAACGACGCAGGAAGGTCGCCGATGCCTATGGGCCATAAGGATTTCGAAATTTATGACATTTAATGTCAAATATTCATCTTTCCATGACATATGACGTTCCTAGCACTTTCCTGGGAGATTTTCTTGCCAAAATTAGCATAATTGCAGTCAGAATCGAAATCTGGAGGGCGTGGCGACGAAGTAAAGCAGCCCAGGCCGCCCCCTATATAAGGAGCACGCCCCTAGCTCTCAAAAAATAGATCTCAACATCTCAAAAATATGCTTCTACAGCCCCAAAAATGCTCAGTGCAAAAAGCTAAGCTCCGCGCCTTTTCTCTGCAGAAACTCTGCAAAACTCTTCTTTGTTCATCAAGTTCTTCATTGTTCTTGATATTTTCCTTATTTCAATCTTGTCTTCACAAGATTTTCTCTTTGTAATCCGTTTCAATCAAATCAAATAACAATTCTTTGTTATTTTTCTCTTTCTGTTCTTCGAAAAACCTTTAAAAACCTTTATTAGAATCAAACATGGGATCAATGATTTAAATGTTTCAGTGTGACTTTGATCCAGTTCCGGCAATTCACTCGCTCTGATCTATCATCTCCTACATTGTGCACCAGATCTACCATATACACCCCTTTGTCATTTTCGGCAAAATGACTGGCACGCCCCGCATTGCCAATTAGTAGTTTTTCGCGAGAACTCTTTCAAAGAGATTTTTGGCACAACAAAAATCCTATTTTATTCTTAAGTCTCTTCCCATCGAAACTCCCAAAATATGATGAATTGTGGATCGCCTGGATTTATAGCTATATATTGAAAGGGAGAGACATTATTGAGATTCAGCCTTTCATGTGGTACAGTTGGAATGTGAAGAAGGTGCTCAAGCTTAAGGCTTTAGCCTCTCAATTCACTAAGGAAATGGTGTATGGACTTTGCCCAACTACACCTACAAAGCCTCTATGTTTATGATGAATTGAGACCTAAAAATGATAGAGTACAAATGTACAATGGCAACTGAATTCTTTTGTAACCAAGTTTGAGTTGCAGTTTTTTACTATTCTGGATGAATGAATATATATTTATCCAAAAAAAAAACTCCCAAAATAATTCCTCTCGACTAATGGCTATTGATTTGATTTAAGCGGTGAACCCAACATTTTTTACCCGTTATTAAACATAATAGCCCTTTAGTCATGTACCTGAACATTTTTTGAAGTTCAAAAGTTAATTTATCCATTTCTTATAAGTTTATATGGACCAAAATATCTATTAAGCCAATTTTTTTTCTAGGCATGAATTAGTAATTGGATTCTCTTTCAAAATTCTAATGTTCCCAAATTTGGTGACCATTTCCACCCTTACTATAATTGAAAAAAAGCACATGGAAATGTGCCATGTGCCATTTGACAATGATTATTTTAGCTCAAGTTTCCCAATTTTTAAAAAGAGAACCACCCTCCGACTAATGAGAAGCAAATACTTTTGAGGAGAAAGACAAAAGAAATGTTTGCTATTGATCCAGATGAGTTTATGAAGATGTAAAAGAATAGACATAAACCCATATATTGAAATAGTAAAGTTAGATTTCTTATCAATGTATACAAGACCATGAGAGTTATTGCACCAAATTACCGAACCAATTCAAAATAACAAAATAAGAACAGATAAAATCAAATACTTATTTTTTTTAGATTATTTTATCATATCTATTTACTTAATTTTTTTATAATTTAATTATCATATATGGATTATATGGATTTATTGTATTCTTAGATTTCTTGATTTATGATTTGATGTAAATTGCTTGATTTTTTTTACTGTAACTTCGAGTCACTTTGAACTTTGATTAGAAAAAAAATGGAGTTTAGATAGGATTACTCTTTAAGATAGACCTAGCTACTAGCTGGTAAAATGCTTAGTTTGGGGCTAAACGTTTACTGTGATACTCAATTTGGGATCAAATGTTTCGATTGCAACAAAAAAGAGCCAAACATTTTCGGGTTGCTCAATATTGAGCTTTTTCTGACGGAATATGAGATTTAAACTACACCTGCCGTTTAACTCTGTTATCTCATCTGATGTGGCATTTCCATGCTTATGACGTGGAATTAAGAATATTTATGTAACTTTTATTCAATAAATATATTTTAACCCTCTAAAAATTGAAATAAGATTGCGAAATTTCTTTTTTTTAAAAAAAAAAAAGAATAATTGCAAAACAGAAAATCAAAGGGCCATGACAACAAAATAACGAAGCAAAATGTTTTAGCCAATTTTATACAAAAAAAAAGGAACAACTGCTATATTCTTATGCAATGAATGAATCCATTAGGAATTCTCAACTTGCAACCTGTCAAATTTCAAGGTTTCTGGTCTTCTTTAAAATCCTTTTTGTGTAGACCAATTGTCTTGCAACTATCTCTGCAAATATGAACAAGGCTTCAACCAAACATTGTTGAACACTCAAACAAATTTAAAAAAAACCCAGCAACTAAGAACACTCATGAACACTATCAGAGTTTTCCATTAAAACAAACATTGTTGTTCATTATGATCCATAAAATGATTCCGATTGAACCAAGAAAATTATCAAAATAAATGCTTAACATTCCTGACCCCTCCGCCCCTTCCTCCTCCACTAGCTTCCATGACCAACGCTATCTTCGGCGTCGCCCAAACCCGCTCCGTGCTCTGAATCCTGGGTCCGTGACCCGACCACGAGTCTATCGACCTTGCTCGGTTGAAGCTGAACGAGATCGAGGCCGCCCTCTCCAAGTCCCTCGAAGAGCTCGTCCTCTCATCATGACCCACCGATGTGGATCGACTCGACTGGCGGGCTCATTTGGCCGAGAAGGAGGAACATATTCACAAGGAAGCGGAGAAGGATAAGAAGGTCATTTACAGATCGCTTCTTTGCACAATGTCCCTCATCAGTTAGGGTTTACATCTCAAATTTGGGGCTTTTTGGCTATAGCTTATATTTTGAAAATTCAAGCACTAGAATTGAAGGCAGTAAAGAGGGTTAATATTCCATGGAAAAGCTGATACGGCGGTGAGCTTCATCAGATCTACATCGACTTTTTCATATATATTTTAGGTTCAATTAAAACGGATTTCTAAAGTTTTACTCAAGCTAAGTGAGAGAGGAGGTCTTAGTGAAGTGAACTGGAGCTTTGAGTAGCGTTGATGAAGGAGGATTTGACGGCGGCATGGGAGTTGCACTGAGGAAGAGAGATTCAGAAAAGATAAGAGGCATAACCGTAGAATGAGATATGGAAAAAATGTGTTTTTTGCTAATATAAAAACTTTTTTTATTTTATTTTAAAAATCCACTTGTGATTTTCTAATCACACATAGCTAAATAAATTCCACGTCATTTGCCATGTGTCCGTCTTTTTTGCCACGTGTCACCCTCACTCTCCTTTAACAGCGCGTGTTGTTCATGGGCCCAGCACTGTTAGAAAAAGCCTAACATTGAACAACCTCAAAAACGTTTGGCCTTTTTGTTACAATTGAAACGTTTGACCCCAAATTGAGCATTTTGCCCTACTAGCTTTGGGATGAATTATAAATAGCTAGCTCTACGATAAATTGATTAGAATGCTACGTATTTACCTGTTTTGGTTTTAGATAAAATCTATATATATAGCTCTTTTTTGGTATGCTTACTAACATGTCTTATTGGGATTCAATGCTATATTCTCGCCACATATATGGAACAAGTTATAATAATAAAATTATAGGAAAACAAAATTTTTAACAATGCACAAACCTGATCAATTATAATTATATAATCATTTAGAGTTTTCATTTTTTGCCACAATTCATTTAGAGTATAATCAGAATTGCATATTTGTTGTAACTTTTTGTGTATTAGTCCACATTGGAGTTCTCTCTCCCTCTCCCTCTCCCTTTCCTAAGACAAGTTGTGAACAAGATGAAGATTTTCGTATATAATGAATAGGCATAGTTGATCTTCAAATCAACAATCAAATCATTTATACTCAACTCTTCAAATCAAATCCATGTTACATAGGTGTAATGAGTGAAGAAAAATAGCACCGGTAAAAGCTAGATGAAAGACAAAACCCAAGTCCTTTCCATTTTTTTCTCTTAGGGATACTATTTTTCAAATTTTTGTGAACATATGTGGCATGATTTCAACATTTGAATGTAATTTTTTAAAAATTGATAAATATTTATCTTGACATTTTAATATTTTTGTTAGTTTTCCAGTATTTTCTAAGAAAGAAGTAAAATGTTCTTATATTGAATTTGAATAGTCCTTGCCGAAAACAATTAAATGATGACAAAATTATCAAAGATCGGGATTCCTTATTTATGTTCAAAAGCATATGAATAGTTATGTTATTTTGGCTTAATGAGTTTTAAATCCTTGCATTGGAATAAATAAAATAAAACAGATTTTTATTGGTACGAACCGACCCTTTATCAAAAATCAATCTTGATCTTGACGGATTTCTTTTTCTGTTATAAGAATTATGTAATCTTACTCTTTCTGGGAAGTTAATGAGTAGAGCAGAGATAATAGTGCCAAATTATATAGAGAGGTTAATGTTTTTTAATAATTATTCAATTTAGTGTATCCATACGTTGGAAACTTGGCACAAATGAGTTATTTTTCTTTAACAAAATTAATTGTTGGTATCCGTTGGAATTTGTATAAAAAATGAGTTGATGGCTCATTGTGCAATGCCTTTGTAAATAAATTAATGTCCACAAGTTGAAGCCCACAATTTAAATACTGAATGGTTAAAACAATTTAACCATAAATATACAATAAAGTTGATTCATTTGTGTAATTCCTTCATATTATGTATTTGACATTTACGTCAGAGCCTATATATATATATATATTGAAGTCTACCTTCCTCAACTCAACCCATTGGAAGCGACAATTTTTTGTCGTTATTCAATTTCTTTACTCTCAGTTTTTTCACTCCTTTTTTTTTTTTGAAAGGAAAGGATTTATTAAGAGATAATGGGGAAAAAATGATGCCTCATTAAAACCTTCAAGAGGAAAAATTCACTGGGAAAAATCCTCAAGAAAGAAAAAGAGTACATCCACCCCAAAGAGTTACAAAGGAAAACCGATCAAAAGAAACAAACCAAAACAAATACGCAGCAACACTGATCAGCACAAACAGCAACCAAACAGGACAAGAACTCCATACAGAACCCAGCCACTCCAAGCAGAACGCCACACCCGAAACCAGCAGAATCAAATCAAAGGCGTGGCCCGCTCAACACCATCATACCAACTTTCCAGCATCCATGGTAACCTCCCAACCAGTTTTTTCACTCATATTATCCTCTTTGCTTACAATAGTATCTTCTCATTCTCCGCAATCGCACACCCTGACTGGAGACACTACTCACGGGCCACACCGATCGAGTCAAATCGATCATCATTTATTCAATTAATTAAATTAAATTAATGGGCATATTTTTTATTATATAATAATCTATATAAAATTAAACTAATAATAAATGACCCAAATTATTTATTATATAATTTATATATGACTAAATTCTATAGATAAAATTAATTATTAATTATATATTACTAAAACGATGCATTCAAATTATATATTATTAACACGATATATATAAAAATTGATTCCCGATTTGACAGTTGAATGGGCACATCGCGCGGGATTATACCTAGTGTATTTACAATGTTAGGTTATAGTACTAGTTTAGATATACCCCTAGTAGTTTATTAGCTTGATCTTTTTGAGTCATAGTAGTAGTTTCGTTTCTATATTAAGATGAATTAATCCAATTTTGGGGTGCATTATAATGTTGTTGGATATTTTTGAATGTTGATGATTATTGAAAGGTATTTGTTAATAAGTGAACAATTATGAAAAGATACATTTGTTTATAAGAGGTATCTTTATAACATAATTATTCATAAAGTTATGTTTATATGTAAAGACATATGTATTGATCATAAATTTATGTCTATATGAAAAGACGTGTATGTTGATCAAGTATATAAAGAGCCTTTCACATTAACATATGAGAAACAATCAACAATTCTACTTTTCTCTGAGTGTTCTCAAGTGTCTCTGTTGTATCTCGTTTACGACTTGTCTAAGATAGTTAGGCAATATCGTATTTGAGAAAGTGTTCTTCACGCCTCAAAGTCTTGTTCAATATTTTCTTAATTTAGAAATTTTCTAACAAATGTGGCTCAATAGCAATCTTGCCAAATCTGGCAGTACTTTTGTAGTATTTTTTTTGGCTTATTGCTCAAAAAGGCCCCTGAACTTACACAAAACGGCCAAAAAGGCCCCTGAACTTACACAAAACGGCCAAATAAGCCCCTGAACTCCAATTGCAGCCAAATAAGCACCTGAACTCTTAAAAAAGGCCAAATTAGCCCTTCCATCTATTTTGGCCACATCATCAGGCCATGTCATCAGGCCATATCAGCAGGCTAAGTCATCAGGCCTAGTCACCATTTTTTTTCGAAAAAATTTTTTAAAAAAAGGTTAAATTTAAACCCACCCCCTATCAGACCCTAGACTTTTCAATCCTATTGTTCTTCATCTTTTTTTTTTTTAGGTTACTATTCTTCATCTTGATTTAGGTAAATATTCATATAAGCTCTGTTATGCAGTTTGAATGAAAAACAAGAAATATTTGAACCACTTTCATTAACAACTCCCATTAAACTTAATTACATAAATCATGTAGAAATATAGTTCTTGTACAAATACTGTTGCGCCAAAAATCTCTTGCTAGAGTTTTCGCAGAGAATTCTTTATGACAGCGTAAGGGCGTGTCAGTCAATTTGCTGAATTTGACAAAGAGGTTGTAAAAATTAGATCTAGAGCGCGGAGCAGTAGATTAAAAGATCAGAACGATTGTGGGGACTGGATCAAAGTCACACCGGAGCATCTAAATCATTGGATCCACACGAACTACTTTTCATAACTGGGCCTCTTCTCTTTTTGGATCAAATCTGAGAGATCTGCTTTGATTGCAATTGAAATTGAAAAGAAAAAAACAAACTGATCTGTTATTTCTGAATGAAGAACACGTGTACAGTGTTTTTATGTCCGGAGACAAGATTGAAACAAGAGAAAAAACACTAAAAGAGTGTTTGTTTGTCCTGAGACAAGATCTAAACAAGGAAAATATGAAGAACGAGTGAAGAACTCGTGATGAACAAGGTGAAAATGGCGCAGAGCCAGAGAGAAAATAAGCACGAAGCTTGGTTTTTTGCGCGGAGCAATTTTGTAGCTTCAGGAGCTGGTTTTAAGATGAGTGATATCTGCCTAAAACCTGAGAATGGCCTCCCTTTATATAGGGGGGAGAATGGGCTTTGGCATTAATGGGCTTGCCTTGCTGAGAAAGGCAAAATCCTCCTCCTATGCAGATGACAGCCTCCAGGAAGGTGCAGTGAAGCTTCTTTCTCCTTCTGATTGCTTCCAACTACGAGGGAGAGGGGAAAATAGATGTCAGGGAGAGGGGAAAATAGATGTCAGGGAGCAACACTACTTGGATGGGAGATGGAATTCTTCCTCTTGGGTAGTTGATGATAATTCTTCGCTCTTCCTATCACACTGCAGCAAGCCTTTGTTACTTCTTTTGTGCTGAATTTAGCTATTTTGACTAAGTAGTGGCCAATTGACATCATGAATTGGACTTTGAACACCAAGGCCATGAAATTACTCATACTTAGTCATATTTAGCTCTTCAAATCATGAAAATAATAATTAATTAAGAAAATGGCTTAAACTGGGGTGCGAAAGCCACATGTCCTTAACTGAAAAGAATGCAAAAGTTGCAAATGATCTCGGAATAAGCCAAAATTTCACCAGTAGGCTTAGATTATCTCCATAAGACTATGGAAACAATTTCAAGAGAATTCGAGCTTTCCTTCATGGTGAACTTGGTTTCACTCCCCAAAACGTCCTTAACTGAAAACCGGGCATAAGTTTTTACTCTGATGTCAAAATGAGGTGAAATTTTACCAAGATGATCTACATAGCTCAAGGATCATCATGGTATGCTCCTTGGTAGATCGCAGCCTCTAGCCTCTTCAATTGATCAATTTTACTATTTTGTCCTTAATTGAACAAAATACAAGTTGCAATGTCGCCTCCCGGAGAGGGGAAAAGGGCTAGGCGATTTCTCCACTATGGTTGGTCGACTATATGGAGGAGGTGTGAGGTTGAAAATATCATGCCTCTCTTACGTGCACAGATGTTTCTCTTGCTGACAAACTTTAGCTCTCTGTCTCCTTCCTGCAGGAAGAGAAAAATATCTTTCTGCAGGGCAGAGGGCGGCCTCTCCTCTGTATGGGAGACGACTTGGGCCTTGCTATGTGAGTCCATGAGGTATTTTTCATCTCATGGGCAGATGACAAGCAATTTTCCTTTTTTACTTGTTTGCCTCCCTAGCAGGCAGCAATATCAAAGGAAACTGCTTCCGATTGACTTTCTTTGTCACTCTCCTATTTTTAGGCGGTATATATGGAAATAATAATAATAATTTCGGCCTTAATTAATTAATTACAAGAATTTCCTAATTCAATTAGAACTAGGGTGGTGCAGAAACTAAGTTTCTTCAGGATTTGTAATCAAATCTTGACCACTCATCTTGATATAAATCATGTGAAGACCAATTTACCCTCAATTGTAAATTGAGGTATAAACAATCCCCCCCCTCCCCCCAAGCTTAAGTCCTTGAATTAAAAAGGAAAGGATTTGAGCTTGTATATAAGGAAATTGGTCTTAGCCGAAGTTTCTCCTCTTATTTTCCTTAGCCAACGTCGACCCCTCCTCTTGGTACCATACTTAGCCAAAAAAATCAGCAAGTTTTCAAGCTTCAATGGATTCCAAGAGTCAGGATCTCAACAACAATCATCAAGCAAAATCCTCTTCCATGCCAAACAATTTAAGCCGTAGCTCCCTGTCCTTGGAGGCTTCCAAAATCATTGGCAAGGATCATGTAGATGTGACTTTGATGATAATTATGTGGTGTTATAGCTGCTGGAATTTAGAGGATTAATTTGAATTAAAATCAAAATTAATTTAGTGAAGAAATTGGCAAAAATTCCTAGCAAAAATTATGTAATTTTCGGCATAGTGTTGACTCCCATATCCTTCTTGAGAGGTTCAGGGAACTTTAGTATTCCCCTTTCTATCTTTTCTTGTACTATGTCCTTGAACACAGTACAGTTGTTGGTTGGATGCTTCCAGGAGTCATGGTACTTGCAGTACTCTCTCCCTTTGATGTCCTCGGGTGAAGGAAGGACATGTCCAGGTGGTAGCTCGATCATACCAGACTTATGTAGGAAGTCAAAGACTTCATTTGTTTTTGAAGTGTCAAATGAATAAATCTTACTTCCATCATAAGGTTTCTTCTCTGCTTGTCTCTGGTACATAGCAGCAAACCTCTCCTGGGTCTGAGGGTGTCTCACTTCTGCATTTATCAGACATGGACACTCAATAGGCCAATCAGCTTTGACCTCAGCTATTCCAAGTTCAAAATTTGGCTCTTGATAGTAAGTGCCATAAGATGAACTTCTTTCATTCTCCTCTCGTAGGAGAGTCTCGTATCTTGTCACCTTAGTTGACATCTCGAGGAAGTCTCTGAAGTCAACTCCTTCGAACTTCTTTCGAAGCTCTATGTCAAGTCCATTTTGAGCTAGGCGCACAAACTCTACCTCCTGAAGAGGTGTGCGGCACCTGTTCCTTAGCTCCTTGAAGCGAGCTAAGTACTCCTCAGCTGACTCCCCTTTCTTTTGATAAAGGTGTGACAAGTCAGCCATGGAGACCTCAGGTTGAGTTCTATAAAACTGTGTATGGAACAACCTCTCCATCTCCTCCCAGATTCTCACTGAGTTGGGTGGTAGGTTGATGTACCAAGTAAAAGCCGCTCCCGTGACTGAGTTAGGAAAGAGACGAAGCTTGTGATATTCAGAGTTAGCCTCTCCACATTGCACAGTGAAGCGAGCAATGTGCTCTAGAGTCGTCTGCTCACTTGAAGTTCCGCAGAAACAAGTGAAGTCAGGGACTTTGTATCCACGAGGGAGAGGATAGAGTCTATCATACTCCCCAGGATAAGGCTTCTGGAAGGATGCCCTGCCTACTCTCCTGTAGGCTGGGCCAATCATATCTTCAATCATCTCCCTGATGTGGTTCTGATTGACTGGTCCTTGTACCTCAGCAGCTTGAGGTGGATGGCGTGGAGCAGGATGGCGTTGATGGCCACTCCTTGCTCCAATACCATTGCCATTCTTACCATGAGGTGGTACATAGGCCACCACTCGAGGACCAACATGGTTGACTTCCTCTTCCACATTGTCAGGGGCGTTATCTGCTACCTCCTGATGGCCAGGAATGAACTCAGCTTCATTTTCTCCTCTTGCAGCTCCATCCCTAGGAGGTGGTAAGTTGTTGTTACCAACCATTTCCACTTGAGGTGGAAATCTTACCTGGTTGGCACCATGTGGCGCCACATGTGGAGGGAGAAGTGCAGGTTGGACAGCTCCTTGAGGAGGAGGAGGAGGAGGTGGAGGTGGAACTTGTTGGTTGTTCACCTCATTGTTGATCACCAGCTGAAGAGGTGGCGCAGGTAGGGCGCCAGGCAGCTGTTGATTTTGCCCCCTGAGTCCAACCTCCATCTTGTTGATGAGTTGTTGGATGTTCTCTTGTGAGTCGGCTCTTTGTTGAGCCAACTGTTGCACTATGAGATCTTGAGAGGTGTTTAACCTTTCAAGAGATTGAGCAATGGCTTCGAGAGCTCGCCACATCTTAGCATCTGTCTGCTTAGGAGGAGAGTCCACTTCCTCCTTGCCAGTAGAGCCATGT
Organism: Corchorus olitorius; assembly: GCA_001974825.2. Lineage (NCBI taxonomy): Eukaryota > Viridiplantae > Streptophyta > Magnoliopsida > Malvales > Malvaceae > Corchorus > Corchorus olitorius. The sequence goes on along the minus strand of AWUE01020590.1, from coordinate 27,985 downwards.
GGGCTTTGGCTTGAGGAGTCTTGAGGCCTCTTATCTCCATTCTTAGGTGGCATAGCTGTGTTGTGTAGAAAAAAAAACTTAAAGTAAATAAACAAAAAAAAGTAAAGAAATTATACCCTGGAGGCGTGATAGGAGGAGAGATCTGCTATCATGTCCTGCTTCAAGCGTCAAGAGGGTGAGTTGGTGTGGACCTTTGAGTGAGGCGGACACCTTGCTGAGAGACTAGGAGGAGGAGAGCCGGGGATCGCCGACTATGTAGAGAGACAAAGAGATCTTGAGAGGTGTTTAACCTTTCAAGAGATTGAGCAATGGCTTCGAGAGCTCGCCACATCTTAGCATCTGTCTGCTTAGAAGGAGAGTCATCTTCCTCCTTGCCAGTAGAGCCATGTGGGCTTTGGCTTGAGGAGTCTTGAGGCCTCTTATCTCCATTCTTAGGTGGCATAGCTGTGTTGTGTAGGAAAAAAAAACTTAAAGTAAATAAATGAAAAAAAAAGTAAAGAAATTATACCCTGGAGGCGTGATAGGAGGAGAGATCTGCTATCATGTCCTGCTTCAAGCGTCAAGAGGGTGAGTTGGTGTGGACCTTTGAGTGAGGCGGACACCTTGCTGAGAGACTAGGAGGAGGAGAGCCAGGGATCGCCGACTATGTAGAGAGACAAAGAGAGGGGCGTGCGCCAGAGAGGGAGAGCAATTGTGCTTGTCCCACCAGGCGTGCCAAAAAGAGATGTTGCGCCAAAAATCTCTTGCTAGAGTTTTCGCGGAGAATTCTTTATGACAGCGTAAGGGCGTGCCAGTCAATTTGCTGAAATTGACAAAGAGGTTGTAAAAACTAGACCTGGTGCGCGGAGCAGCAGATTAAAAGATCAGAACGATTGTGCGGACTGGATCAAAGTCACATCGGAGCATCTAAATCATTGGATCCACACGAACTACTTCTCATAACTGGGCCTCTTCTCTTTTTGGATCAGATCTGAGAGATCTGCTTTGATTGCAATTGAAATTGAAAAGAAAATAACAAACTTATCTATTATTTCTGAATGAAGAACACGTGTACAGTGTTTTTATGTCCGAAGACAAGATTGAAACAAGAGAAAAAACACTAAAAGAGTGTTTGTTTGTCCTGAGACAAGATCTAAACAAGGAAAATATGAAGAACGAGTGAAGAACTCGTGATGAACAAGGTGAAAATGGCGCAGAGCCAGAGAGAAAATAAGCACGGAGCTTGGTTTTTTGCGCGGAGCAAGTTTGTAGCTTCAGTAGCTGGTTTTAAGATGAGTGATATCTGCCTAAAACCTGAGAATGGTCTCCCTTTATATAGGGGGCGGTATGGGCTTTGGCATTAATGGGTTTGCCTTGCTGAGAAAGGCAAAATCCTCCTCCTATGCAGATGACAACCTCCAGGAAGGTGCAGTGAAGCTTCTTTCTCCTTCTGATTGCTTCCAACTACTAGGGAGAGGGGAAAATAGATGTCAGGGCGCCACACTGCTTGGATGGGAGATGGAATTCTTCCTCCTGGGTAGTTGATGATAATTCTTCTCTCTTCCTATCACACTGCAGCAAGCCTTCATTACTTCTTTTGTGCTGAATTTAGCTATTTTGACTAAGTAGTGGCCAATTGACATCATGAATTGGACTTTGAACACCAAGGCCATGAAATTACTCATACTTAGTCATATTTAGCTCTTCAAATCATGAAAAAAATAATTAATTAAGAAAATGGCTTAAACCGGGGTGAGAAAGCCGCATGTCCTTAATTGAAAAGAATGCAAAAGTTGCAAACGATCTCGGAATAAGCCAAAATTTCACCAGTAGGCTTAGATTATCTCCATAAGACTATGGAAAAAATTTCAAGTGAATTCGAGCTTTCCTTCATGGTGAACTTGGTTTTACTCCCCAAAACGTCCTTAACTGAAAACCGGGCATAAGTTTTTACTCTGATGTCAAAATGAGGTGAAATTTTACCAAGATGATCTACATAGCTCAAGGATCATCATAGTATGCTCCTTGGTAGAAATCGCAGCCTCTAGCCTCTTTAATTGATCAATTTTACTATTTTGTCCTTAATTGAACAAAATACAAGTTGCAGTTTCGCCTCCCGGGGAGGGGAAAAGGGCTAGGCGATTTCTCCACTATGGTTGGTCGACTATATGGAGGAGGTGTGAGGTTGAAAATCTCATGCCTCTCTCACGTGCACAGATGTTTCTCTTGCTGACAAACTTTAGCTCTCTGTCTCCTTCTTGCAGGAAGAGAAAAATATCTTTCTGCAGGGCAGAGGGCGGCCTCTCCTCTGTATGGGAGACAACTTGGGCCTTGCTATGTGAGTCCATGAGGTATTTTTCATCTCATAGGCAGATGACAAGCAATTTTCCTTTTTTACTTGTTTGCCTCCCCAGCAGGCAGCAATATCAAAAGAAACTGCTTCTGATTGACTTTCTTTGCCACTCTCCTATTTTTAGGCGGTATATATGGAAATAATAATAATAATTTCGAACTCGAAATTATTATTATTTATTAATAATTTTGGTTTTAATTAATTAATTACAAGAATTTTCAAATTCAATTAGAATTAGGGTGGTGCAGAAACTAAGTTTCTTCAGGATTTGTAATCAAATCTTGACCACTTATCTTGATATAAATCATATGAATATCAATTTACCCTCAATTGTAAATTGAGGTATAAACAAATACCTTTACCAAAGTATGGCTTTTAACTTTGAACCAAAATAATGGCTGCACAAAAATATAGACTTTGTGCTAAAGAATGCCTGCACAAAAGCAACTTCAAAGTTTGCAAAAGAAGGTGCAAATAACATCAACAAAAATTGGCTAAACACCACGCATAAATACTTGCCAATATACTAGAATCCTAAACAAACAAACAATTCCCACGTGAAGACTTTTAGAAAGTGAAGCGGGCTTTGCACAAACAATTTTTTATAATACATAGAACCAGAATAAAAAAATTAAAGAAAAACTCAGCCATAGAAAACCCATAGCCCTTCGAAACCCAAATCTGAAAAATCAAAACCTTCGATTCTAACCCTAATCGAGATGAATAATAACAGAACCAAGCCTAAACCGCGATTAATCATTATCCCCAAATTTTCAAAATAAGATAATTTATAAAAACAAAGCAAATCTCTCACCTTTTCCAAATCGTCACAGAATCTAGAACCCCTGTTCAATCACTCAAGCTTTAAATCCTTTAGCTTTTTCGCAAAATCTCAAAGGAAACTCGATTGGTAGGCTAAGTTTCTTTTTTTTCAAAGCCTGACTTTCTGAAATTTCATCGACTCCAGTCAAAAAAAAAAAAAAAATTTTCATCGACCAAATAATAAAAAAGGCTTTCGTTCTTCTTTTATTTTTCCTTTTTATTTTTTAATAATCCTAATTTCAGAAAGTTAATTAGTTAAATAAATAATATAAATTTTGGGCTGGATTTTTACCGCCACTCACCAGGCCCACAAAATATGGCCACTTGGATTTGTTGAGCCACGTGGCCTGATGATGTGGCCAAAATAAACGGGCATTTAGACAGAAGGGTTAATTTGGCCTTTTTAAAGAGTTCAGGGGCTTGTTTGGCTGTAATTAAAGTTCAGGGACTTATTTGGCTGTTTTGTGTAAGTTCAGGGGTCTTTTTGAGCAATAAATCTTTTTTTTTACTCTAATCCCCCAATGTATTAGGCATCAATTATTTGAGGATTTTTGTAGGAGTACCAGGTTTGGAGTTTTTTGAACAATTCTATTAATCTCTATCATATATGCTCCAAGAGTTTTGCTACACAGTCCAAAAAATTGACCTGAAATTTGGTTTTTGCTACATAACATGAAGTAATTAGCCATGACATGTCATGGGAGACAAAATTCGGATCAATTTTTTGGACTGTATGGAATTTCTCATGCTTCAATATATAAAGTTGTAGCATACAAATTATATATATTTTTTATATTTACAAGTTTTTTGGAGTTTTCTGTAGGATTTTTTTTTTGCCATCAACCATGATCTCGATGGATATATATTTCTTTTAATATTTACAAGGTCTTTTGGAGTTTTTTAAAGATTTTTTTAAGCCATCCATGATCTCGATGAATATTTGAGTATCATCTTTATTGAGGTCATTGGACCTAAGGCTACCACCAGCAACAACAAAAACCAAAACCCAAAACCAGGTAAAAGTACTCTGGAGGTCCCTGTACTATACGAAATGTTGATTTTGGTCCCTGTATTTTTTTTTTTATAAATTCGTCCCTCTACTATCAGAACCTCTCATCTGAGGTCCCTCACGTTAGAGAGCCGTGACAGACCCGTCAAATATGATGACGTGGCACTAACGCCGTCTTTTTTGCTGACGTGGCAGCCTAACCTATAATTAAAAATAATTTCCGATTTTCATTTTATTTAAATACATAAAAAATAATAATTATTAAAATAAAAAATAAAAAATCAGAAATTTATTTTGAAAAATATATAAAAATTGATTTTTTTTTTATAAAAAAGTTGAAGTCATATTTTTTCTACAAACACCAAATCAACCTTCTCTCTCTTCAATAGAAAATCAAACTTTTTCTTTTTTTCATGAATCAAACAAGAACACTTTGAATATTGTTCACTTGAATAAAACACAAACTTTCTTGAAAAATCAATCACCATTAGCAGGTTGATTTTTTTTTCATCGGCCATTCTTCCTTCTACTTTAATTTAAAAAAAAAAGATTGTGTTCTGATTGCCATCCGTTCCAGCAATTCGTTCTGATGAGCCTCGCAGATCGGTTCTCCTCTCAATAGCCTTTCCCTTGCACTTGCCCAATACATTTCAGGTTGGTCTCGCAATGAAGCTCCGACCGCTTTTAGTGCCAAAGGAAGTTCTTTACATTCATTAACAATCTGCTTTCCAAAAATTTGAAAACCATTAGCAAGATAAAAAAATGAACAAATAACAAGTAACATCTAATGTTTTAATTCATTATTACCTGCTTGACCAAATTTTCATCCGCAGAAGGAGGAATAGATTTTTGCCCGAAAGCAGAGTGGCAAAACAGGGACATTGATTCATCATCCCTCAACAACTCAAACTCGTAAACTTCACCAACCAAACGTGTAGGGAACTTGAACCTTGAAACTACCAGAGTTTTACATGTGGGTATCTGGAAAACAAGTTGTTCTAGTACGGACTCCGACCAGACATCATCTAGAACAACCAGAGTTCGTGGTCCACTTCCACACTCAGATGGCAACTTCCCTCTTGGAGCCAAAAAACTACTAGTAACCCATGGCCTCGTTCCCTGTAATAAATCCCCAAATCCTTGCCCTTAGTTGCATCAGGTTGGACACAATCTTTTTTGTTTTTTTTTTTAAATTAAAGTAGAAGGAAAAATGGCTAATGGAAAAAAAAAATCAAACCTGCTAGTGGTGATTGATTTTTCAAGAAAGTTTGTGTTTTTTTCAAGTGAAGAACATTTAAAGTGTTCTTGTTTGATTAATGAAAAAAGAAGAGATTTGATCTTCTATTGACGAGAGAGAAAGTTGATTTGGTGTTTGTAGAAAAAATATGACTTCAACTTTTTTATAAAAAAAAATCAATTTTTATATATTTTTCAAAATAAATTTCTGATTTTTTATTTTTTTATTTTAATATTTATTATTTATTTAAATAAAATGAAAATCGAAAATTATTTTTAATTCTAGGTCAGCCTGCCACGTCAGCAAAAATGACGACGTTAGTGCCACGTCATCATATTTGACGGGTCTGTCACGTCTTTCTAACGTGAGGGATTTCGGATGAGAGGCTCTGATAATAGAGGAGCGAATTTGTAGAAAAAAAAAAATATAGGGACCAAATTCAACGTTTCGTATAGTACAAGGACCTCCAGGGTATTTTTACCCCCAAAACCAAAACCATAAACAAATGAGGTATTCAAAATACCTCTCTTTTACTATAATACCCTTGTACAAATTATATTTTAGTTAAAAATATTTTTGCTTTAAAAGAAAAGAAGTTAATTAAAGCACAAATTGAACTTTTTTTCCCCTTTTTACACTAGTATTTTCATAATTCTTTTATAATTATACTCATATAGGTCTTTTATAATTATACTCATATAGGTCTCTTTCCATTAAAACTCCAGATTGGTGGTGTTATTGTTATTGATTTGATTGGTGAATCTAACATTTTTACCCTTTCATCATTATACCAATTTAATGATAGCCTAATTTTAGTCAATACTTTTTTTTCTTTTTTAACGGTAAATCTATCAAATATATATATCGAAAACTGAGATCTATTTAAACTGAAACTAAGAAACAAGCAACTTATACTTGATTTAAGCGGCTTATACTTGATCCAACCCACGTCAATATTTTTTTCTATTTTCGTTTCTTGGCATGCATAATTTTTGTAGTAATTGGATTTTTTTTTTGGTATATTTACAAGCTTACCTTGTTCGAGATGAGTTAATCTACTTTGGGATAAAACTCTCCCAACAATAGTTTTCTCCATTCACAAGACTCGAAGCCGAGACCTTGCTTAAGGGGAACAAGTGTCAAACTACTTGAACCAACCACTTTCTGATTTAATCGGATTTTTTTTCAATCCAAATCTTGATCTTCCCAAAAATAAAACGACAATGTCTTGGCCCTTTTGCCCCACCCCCACGGCCCACCATAATTTGAAAAGGCAAAAGCACATGAAAATGGGCTTTTTGGACATCAACTATTTTAAGTCTCCACTTTCCAAAAATAGAAGCACTCTCCGAATATTCCTTCCGGACAAGGAATATGATTTCTGAAAATAGCACGAAGCAATTTTTTTTTTTGGTAAAGAAATGTTAGCTATCAATCCAAATGGGTTTATGCAGATGTTAAAAATAGGCATAAAACCATTTAAAAATAGCAAAAGTAGATTACTACTACTTTATTACAGTCGATCTGTGCAAAATATGGCCGCTTTGCTCACTATATATATTTATCACATGCGGATGGAAGCTTTGCACACTTTAATTTACCAAAACAAATCCAAAGAAACAAAGCAAGAAGGAAAAAAAAAAAGGATCGAACACATTTAATTAACTATGAAAAATTAATATCATGACACTTGAAAAAGTTAAAACCTTAATCCCATCTTTCAAACAACTAAAAAGTAAAAACCCCATGATTTCTTCTTGAAAAAGAAAACAAAAACAAAAGATCACATATCAGAGAAAACGGATCAATCAGCAAGCAGGCAGATAATATATATAAGAAAACTGACCAATCAAAAAAACAGAAACTGAGTGACAAAAATAGTTGAAAGAAGAAAAAAAAGGAGAGCAAATATAAGAAATGAGGAAAAGAGGCAAGGGGGTTCAGAAGAAAAGAGGGTTTTATATAGGAAAGAAGAAAACTGTTTCTAGGGCAAACAGAGCAGAGCAGGGTTAATTTAGGGCAGCGGGCAGAAGAGAGAGAGGTGTGTAGAAGGGAAGGTGGGGTGTCGGGCAATGCCAGTTTCAGCTGACCAAATAATAAAGAAATAGGCAACTTGCTTGCATTAATGCCCTTTAAATTTGCTCTCTCTCCATTCTTCCTTGAAGAGATATTACCATTTTTTATATTTCTGAGATTTTAATGACGTGTTAATGATTATTATATTACTCTGATTAACTTTTATTAATTAATTAAATTAAATGAATGCACCGTTTTAATGTTTCTTCTTCCCTGGCATGATGGCAGGCCAGCCGGTTCAGTCTTCTCTTCATGCAAAGATAAGAAGGAAAATTGAAACATTTGGCAATAAAAGTCACATCTGGCAATATTTTATTTATATTGGCATGCAACGAATAGAAACTTCACGTACAATATACCTTTGGATTGGGCCTAAACACTTTTACAAAAAAGTTTGGGCCTTAACCCCTTTATTCTTTTTCTTTTTTTTTCTTTTTTACCTCAACAAATCATCCCGATCCAATGACCAAACCTTTTTTTTTCATATTTATAGGTTAATTTTATTCGAGCTAAGTCATCACCTTTTTTTTCATATTTATAGGTTAATTTTATTCGAACTAAGTCATCTCAATCCCACGAGTAAACCTTTTTTTTCTCATATTTATAAGTTAATTTTATTCGAGTTTTTTTCTCGTATTTATAAGTTAATTTTATTCAAGCTAAATCAACCTACTATGACAAACTTGCTCTCCAAGAATTTCTAATCTTATTTGTAAAGAACAAAGACTGTTTATCTATATTTCTAACCTCGAAGGTAAAAACCATTTACTATCTCAACTAATCTTTACTAACAAAAAAAATCAATATGAAGGACTGGTTCATTTGGATTATATAACAAGTCACGTAAGAATCCCAACATTCTTTTTAACAATTCTTTTTTTTGTTTTTGGGTTAGAAATCAAATCTCCCAATGTCAAGTTAGGGTAAATTCATTCATTTTAACTCAATTATAATAAAATGGCATTGTCAACTATCTTTTAGTTATCCTAGCTCTCATATTCACTTAGTAAACGTAATAAAATGAAATTTGTCAGCATGTGAAAATTTCTTCTTTTTTTTTTTTTTTTCTCATTAAGCTCCTACCAAACAATACACTAAGCTACAAGCCTACAACAACATTGTTATTGTTATACAGATAAAAGAATGAGACGATTAGGAGAAGCAAAATTTTTTACAAATTTACATCATTTTCTTCCTTTACAACTTCCAGGGACTTGAATTCGGTCAACAGCCGTTCATACTCGCGCTGAGCCTCTTCTACTTCATTCCTAAGCTTTTCCGCCTGCACAATTTAAAACAATGTATAAGTTCCGGTATAAGTCTGAGAACAAAAAATGATTTCAGATGCCACGGCACAGAGAGCTGAAACTGCATGTTTCATTTATTACCTTCATTTTAAGTTCTTCCCCTCTCTTCTCATACTCCAAGCATCTGAAACACACAAGTAAAAGTTTATTTAGTGGTTATAAGTTATAACTTCACAAACTATGAAAACTGTTGCATCAAGTAAAACAATACTATGAAACATATTGCACTCACTTTGCGCTAAGTTTCTTGTTTTCTTGCATCAAGTTTGGTATTTCCATATCTTGCAAGCGATTCGCAGTATTATCAACAGGCTGAGAAGGGGGAAAAATACAAAAAGTGTTAGCAATAGGATCCATAATTTGCACCGTGCAACGACTAATAAAATAGCACTAATAACTGGGTAGCAAACTTAAAGTAGCAGGAACCAAGGTAATGCAAGTATGAAGTGAAACAAGATCATTTTCCCTTTTAAGTTTAGTGCAGCTAAAATGAAAACCAAAAACTTGCAGGTTCTAGTAGACAGCTGGCTTAAACCAGAACCCACGACTCCCTATTTGAATTAAATAATTTAGAAACTTAAAGAGAGCATTTTTCCTACACAGACCTGTAAATCTGTGTTGTCACGAGTTCCTAGCGGGCGTTTCACCTTTTCATGTTTCACCGAGTCACCAGGTTCCTTCCTCTTCATAGGCAATCCTGTTCAATCACAAAGCACCATGATTAAAAAATAGTAATATCCTTCATCTTAGGACCAAAACAAATTAATTACAGCCCTTACCTTGTGTGTTTCTTCCGTTAGAATTGGGGTGTGATACCTCTGCTCCAACATCTGCATGTCCTGATTTTGCTCTCTTAGCAGCCATTTGATTATGCACAACAGGTTGTTGTAGACTGCCTTGTGCTGTAGAGTGAGACGAAACATGAGATTCTAGTGGTCGAGGCTTTTTCTTCACCTGATATCCAATTAGTCCACAATGATAATCCCTGCCACAATTGAATAATATGTTTCAGGTCTATAGTAGAAAAAGGACAATTAACCTCTCAGTGAGGCAAGTTGGTTATCAAAAGAAATTAAGGATCACCCAGGAAATTTGTAACATTCGGTATCTAAAGGCAAATCCATGCTTCAAAACGAATTTGATCAACCCTCAGATTGAGTCATTGGATACCAAATAAAAACAAATGGTTTTTTATCCTATGACTTGCACAGCAGAATGGCAGGCATGTTCCGATAATACATTAAGAAAAAAAAAAAAAAACATAATTTTATCCAAATCGTTGAAAATGTCTACTTCTCATAAACGGCCTTGTAAGCACCCATTAAATTATTAGAGCATGAGGAGCCACAAAATTAAATAGATAGGTGAACAGCAGGAGTAACAGGAAGCCATTGGTAGATAAAGACAAGAAGCTTAGAATTGCAAATTAGACATTAAAGAATAGATCACCAGTATTCCCATGTCATCTCCTTCAAGCGAGTTTCAAGCTTCTGGAAAAGGGAAGTTCTCTCAAAATCTTGTTTGTTATGGGTTGGCTCCACAAAGTTAGCTTCCAAAACACCTGAAAGAACAAATCATTACTAACTAATCTAAGATTTTAGGTGGCATTACCTACAAATGGAAAGATAAAGAATCAAATGAGTGAATATCTGTAGCCTACTTACCAACCACACCTCTACCCCTACTGTCTGAATAGCTAACAACCTGCCAAAATGGCTGCAAAAGAAGAAAAAGGGTGTAATACTCAAGAAACCTGGAACAGTGGCTTGAAAACGAAATGCAGAGTAATATGCATATAACATGTAATACAACAAGTTGCCTCCTTAATGACATCCAGGCATTTATTATCAAACATACAAAAGAAAGAGTTTCCTCCTTAAAGGTCTAGGCATGGACACATGCAATGCTCTAAAATGTATTTAGAAATATGTTCTCCCTAGACTTAGTAATTTTCTCTTTCAAAACAAATGTACATAAGCATCATAATACAGAAATTAATCAAGCTATTTTGCTGAAAAAATAAAAACACATTATTTATGAACTGTGGCAATCATTCACCTAGCAAGTCAGAAGCTATTTCACAAGTTATGAAGCTTGTCAGTTTGACCTACTAGGCTACTATCATTAGGGTAGGGTACTAGAAACCAAAGAATATTTTTAGTTCTCAACAATTCTTTGAGCAAGATTCCATGCTAATGCCCAAAAGATATATAATGAAAAAGCAAATATGTCGTTAGACTCCCATATTTAAATCCACCAAAAGTAACATATGGTGAAAGCTTAGCTGCATAATGATTATGGCTGCAAGTAATAACAAAGATTTGCAGCTGCTATCACTAATATGAAGTTATACATGCAATATTTGAGTGTTACATCCCAACATAACAAGGAAAGTCTTAATTTCTAAGAAAGGTAAAGTTATTTATGACAGTTACCAGTATTAGACGGTTCTTGTGGTAAACACAAAAGCCATGGATATTAACTTGTGGAGATTCTTTAAGAAAACCAATTGTAGATACAACTGCACCCTGCACAATTAAACCCCGATATCAGACATGGTAAAGTTAAATAAACATGTCAGGAACTTGAGATGCAACAGCGGAAAGGGACCGGTTTCCTATGAAGATAAACAATAATAAGCAACAAGATATGGCTTGGAAAAAATTATAATACCTCCTTAGATCCACCGGTTTGTGGTCTATACAAGATATATTCTATATATTTGAGATCATCAGCAATGTTATGAGGCTCAACGGTTTTCCCACGCAATATTATTCTGAAAGTTTCAGGAACTCGCAAGTACAGGATAGACAGATATACCTGTATGGCGAGACAGAATAAAACTTTAGAATTATGAATCCTTTTACTTGTTAATTTAATATACAACATACAGAAACAATGGACTCACACGAAGGGAATAATGATAACGGCTAGCAATATGTTGCTCATTTACAGCTTTCCAAGCAGGGAGTGTGTTGATTGTTTTGGTGTCTCCACTAAGGCGAATATCCTGCAATCGGAATCATAAGATTTCATATTAAATATATTGCAAAATTTTCACAGAGAAAGATACAAGATGACAGGGGGAGACAGAAAAGAAGAGGATGCCAAAAGAAATTTCAACCTCTGGATCAGCATCAAAGTCTAGCTCCGAATTGCCATCATTATTGAGCCATAAATTGTAGACAATAATTTTTGTGCCATGGGAACCAATGTCATCAAACTGCAATTAGGTAGAGATACATGCGAAGCTAGTCAGACAAGACAATAACTTCAAAGACCAAATTGTTCCATGAAATATCAATAAGAATTTAAGATACTTCACACAGCAGGCATTGTGGTCTATGCTCCATGTCTCAAAGATAAAATACATCCATAAATCCAAAGTCAATTTACTAATTTTAATTTGAAGCGAAAATTTTATTATTATAGGAAGTTATATCAATCATTTAATATATCAACATAACCACACTGTTCACCTGCCTTGGCCACCCTTTTACTATGTTTCTAAAGGAAATGAAAGGGACAACATTACAGAAAACAATTCAAAGTTCACAACAACAATACATTGAAGCTTTTACTCAAAATTTATGTTAGCTATATGAAGTGAATAAAGTATGAGCCAACTCAGTCTTGTTTCATACCAAACTTGTGTCTCAAGTCCATGTTTGGCCTTCATCCAATAACACAAAAAATAAAGTTTAAATCAAGCTAACATACCTGCATATTTAAATATTATATGCAAAGACAAATTATTTGTAAGTGCATGCAATCTACTGCCCTATAAAGTTATCCCAGGCTATTTTTGTGCAGCCTCCTAGGCATGCCACATAAGGTAGCTCCAAAATGCCAAAAGGGTTATCAAAGTTGCCCAGGATAACTTTAAATATAGGGCAGTAAAATACATTCAACAGCATAATTGAGCATGCAAATGACTCAAGCCAAGTATTATAATATTGAAATTAAATCTAGAATCACCCAATCAACAAGTTCACTAAAATCATTTTTAAAGTAAAGCTCCCATAGCTAGCAAGTAGCTTGACATGTTTTTTTTTGTTGGCAAGTAGCTTGACATGTTTAAACCATATTATGATACTCTATATAAAACAATATCCTTAATTGAACAATTATACAGCTCTTTTGTTTATTAATACTTTTCCAAATTTTCTTTCTTCTTCCTACTCCCTTTTGATGTAGGCATATTATAGGTCTTCTTATAAGAATACTTGCAAGTCTTTATATCGCACACCTTGACCACCTTTAACATGTTTCTTTCAATCTATATTCACTAGCTGCTATGCGACCTTGGTGTAGATAAACTCACATATTGATAGCAACATACAAACATTTTTATTTAGTTGTCAATCATTTAATGCAATAAACTACTATAAATTTTAACATTGCCTTATGAAATTTTCTCTTTAATTTAAGAGATATTTTCAAAATCACAGTCTAATTCCATTCATCCAACTGGCTTGGAGCCTACAAGTGATCTCTTAATCAATTCATCATGTTTTCAAATTGTAAATTCACATTTGTTTCAAGGAGTTTTGATTTTGACACTCCGATACTGTTTCCAGTTTTACTAAACTTGTACTTGTCGTACTTCATTATAGACCTATTTAATGAGAATACTCTTTGCCTTCAAAGTTCTCTCCATAAGGCGAGCTTAGTAGTTATTTTGATGGCAAAAAGCTTTATCATCCTTCAACTAAGACAGTAGCGTCTATGCTGGTAGACACAGTTAACCCATCTATGACATATTTATAGATGATTAGCTGATAAAGTTAACCCAAAGAACTCAACATTCCCTAATTGTTTAAACTCATTTATTAAATTATAAGAAATATTTTAGTACACAAAATGACTTGGCATTTATGTTTATAATTTTGTCTAAAGCTGTATCATGTTAAAGCAAGCAAATTAATCGTATCTGAACAAGTTAACCACGCCGTGTCACGTAAAATGTGGCTTACCCTTACAAAACAAGATTCACATCCCACTTTTTTCACGAACAGCCAATTAAGTTTATCCTTGGTGTAACAATTACATGATTACCCTTACACAACAAGATTTACATCCCACTTTCACAAACAGCCAATTAAGTTTATCCTTGGTGTAAACTTGTTACAAAGTAGTCAATAAGCCCTCCAATGCTCATTATGCCAATTACTAGTAAGACATGTTACTTATAGCCTGAATATCTGAATACAAACTGATTTCTTCTCCAAAATCAGTGAAGACCTAGTATCTATCTTCATTTACAATTACTCTCCCCAATAAACAGTTCAACTAGATAATAGCTTGCATAGTCAATGTTCCTAGCACAAGCCAAAGTTTCTCACAATACTAGTTTCAAGAATTAACTTTTGCTTGACCATCTATACTATGAGTATGTGACCGATCATCAACGTGAACCTTTTTGACATAAATTCTTTTATCATCTTAGCTTGCACAAACATGTCAAATACTATTTCTTCACTTGTCCAACAGTTTCTCGGTACACAAATTTCGATAAAGTGAAATGTTTACTTCTTCATGTAGTTCCTCTTCAACACCTCTGAAGGGATGGGATGAGATCAAATTACATTTCACGTTCATGTTTAAACCTAGTAAAAAGCATACTTCTCAATTTACCCTCAAGTACTCAACTATGGCCAAGCTGTATTTCATTTACTTTCCATTTTCCAAACTAACAAAAATCTAATCTCCATTTTTATGCACTTAAATGCCCATTTCTTGAAATAAAATTAATTTTAAAGAACAGCCAGCAAATAATAATTGACAAAAGGAAATTAATGTACAATGAACCATATTAACCAACCAAGATCTGCAACTATTGATGTGATGAACATCTTAATTAGAGGAGTAATAATCAATGCCAATTGTAAGAAGGAAGTAAAATCACAGAAAAGAAAGAAGAAGTGCATAAGACCTACTTGCTTCAAGAGCTCAGCCTCCGTTGAATATGGAGACCACTTCAACAAAATGGAAAGATTCGACTCGAAATGTTCTCTACCATGCAATACATCCAAAGTGCCACTTGAGACATTAAGCTCGTAATCTATCTGCAGTTTCACAAAGATCATATAGTAGGCGTTTGAAACTAACAAAAACTCAAATATGGAGAGGATGCTCACCATAGGTACTACTATTCTGTCATGGCCTGTTCTTGTCAAGAATGAGTAAGAGAGGAGACCAATGCTTTGAGTCAATGACCTAATCACGGAATAAAGAGAAATACCTTGTAAAACAAGTCATCCCATGGGAGCTTAAAGAAACATAAATACGTATAAATTGTTCTCCATATACATCTAGGGTGTGTTTGGTGCAAGGATGGTGGATGGGATGGGATGATATTTGTACTAAAAAAAAATGTAGCATACAAGAAAAGCTCTCTTTATTGGGTGTTACACCCCTGGCTTATGTTATAGACTTAAATCACACAAATCAAAGCTGAAATTTGGACTACTAGTTACTATTGCCTTTGACTTTATATATGAATCATCCATCTCACTCTAGTGAGATGGCTACCAGACTCTACCAATGCCATCATAACCTCGAAACTTCCAATCATGCATGCTAATAATGCCTCAAGCTCCATAACTGCTAGATTAACAACTTTCAGACTTAGATCCATATAGCTTCTAAAAGCATATAGTCAAATTACTAGAAAACAAGTCAGCTGAAGTCTTGAACTCTTCCAAGAACCAATCTGAGTACATTTTATTGTAGAAATCAAAAACTGATCAGGCAAATGTATGTTTTCAAAATAAGTATGTTAAAACAGCATTTTCCTTTTGCTCTACGCAAAATTATCTATGACCTTATGATTTCAAAAGTTTGCCATAATACTAGTGATTTTTTCCACAAGTACAAATGATTTCTATAAGATTTTCAATCAGAATATTATGAAAATGACCAAATTATCCTATAAACAAACATACAAGTATAAAATTTAATAATCAACCTTGCAACAAACACACAAGATTAGCAAGAGTTTAATGCATTGGAAGAAAATGCTTGAGGTATAGGAATCAAACCTATTGTCTAAGTGGCGGCTGAAAACAATTACATCTGCTCCAAGTCTCATAGAACTAGTCTTGAAACCATTTCCATCTGCAAGGCATAACTTTTTCCATAAATATTTAAAGAAAACAAGAAGATGAAGAGGCAGAGAGAGAGAGAGAGAACCAACAAAAATTCGAAAGAAAACACAAGATAAATACATTGTCCAATTGCAGATTTTGACTTCTTATCTGAAAACCCAAAGCTCATGCAGCGACGCATTGCATCAGGGTCCATCCCACCACCATCATCTAATGACAAAGTATCAAGTTTTGGGAAACAGTAGTTAAGAAATTTGATTTTCAACAATTATTTATGATGAAAGTAACATAATTGAATTACAAATGGGAAAAAGGAAGTATATCTTTATCATTTTCAATGAAATCAAGAGAAAAAGAATACCTTGAATTAATAAGGCTGGACTTCCATCCCTGGGGTTTGGTGTTTTATCTACAATGACAAAAGTGGCTCCATTTTGGATCTATCCAATATGAAAGTAGGATGTGGAGTGCCAAACAGTAAGAATTTATCACGACAGCAAATTAGAGGAAACACTGTAGTGGCCACATATATGCACATATACTACATACAAAATGGCTACTAGAAGGTAATAAATAATAATATGACGCAAAGTACATCTATGCTCAAGTTTTCTATCAATGGAATGTCTTACATGGACTCGGGTACAAGAGCCAGTTTTTATTAGGTAATAAATAATAATATGACACAGTACATCTATGCTCAAGTTTTCTATCACTGGAATGTCTTAAATAGACTCGGGTACAAGAGCCAGTTTTTATGTGTATAGAAGTGTCCGACTTGCCTTTCGCTCAAAGTTTTGGACTCATTCAGTCAGATAAAAGGGATACAAAAGTACGATAATGGACACTATACAATACTTAATATTGTTAATAAGGTTTTCTTTTATGTTTTCCTCAATCAAAAACAAAAATAATAGTGTTAATCTTTTAAATTCTTTTCATCAATCAGTTCAATTATTACTTATTAGAATCAGTTGTACCATAACAAATAATTAGATATACTTTTAATGATATTAAATTCAAAACCATTTAATAATATAGTTAGATAAGAGCGCATGATATAAACCCTGATTCTATCAGATGAAGACAAATCTATATAATCCAATTTACACTAGACAAAAACGAAAATGATTTTGGCGCAATCATTAATTCCTTTCTCATTCCCAATTAGTAATTCAAAGAAAGCCCCAACATGACCATTATCTCTCCTTTCCTTTTTCTGCAAAGAAAGCCCCAATATGACCATTATCTCCTCTTTCCTTTTTCTGTGCTGACTAGCATTCTCCTTCTCTTATTCTTAGCCATGCAATAATGCCAAAGAACTTCCTCCCTCCCTCCGTTTCTATACTATTCATCTTCTCTGTATCTCAACAAGGGTGAAAAGGATACATCTATAGGTTTCAAGCCATGTCAGAAACATATTTACATCCATACCACACTGTCTTGTGCCAAAAAAGGTATAGTGACCTTAAATTTGGAGTCCATGTAATACAGCAAAAGAGTTTGGCTAGCCTAGTAATTGGTATTTACCTTAGGTCTAATTAAGACACTAGGTCTTTATAATGGCTTTTATCTTACTCAAGTTGGTCTTATTACCATCCAATTTCAATGATTATAGGAATAATGGTCAAATTAAGTTATGAAATATTTGCTACTGATAAGACTTCAAAGCGTTGGTTGTGTAAAAAATTCAGGTTTCCTTATTATAGTTCAGTCCAACGAAGAACGCCCAATAACCTGATATATTTTCCCCCTTGTAAAACATAAATCATTGCCCTTGTTCTACCACTAAAACCTCAAATTCCTAGCAACTTTCAGGCCAAATCCAACAAATTGGACACCCTAATAATATCATTAGATCCTTTTTCTTTTGGTTTTTTAGTATAAAGTTTCGCACCCCAAACAAAAAGCTCATGCAAGGCATTTCAGTATATGCAAGAAGTTATATTGTAGAGTCACAAAAGAATCAAATTTATGAACAAAGTTTAAGCAGAAATTTACCTCATCAATGGCATTGTCAAGTAATTCTGCAACAGCTGCAAACAAGAACAAACAAGTAACTTGTGTAATACAGATGACAACAAGTATCTAGAATCTAAAAAGAACTGCATAAGCTAGACATACCACCAAAGGCCCACTTATGCGAGGTGGCATTCGAATGAAGAAACAAAGGGTGCACATGTAGATAATTTTTGCTATCTGTTGTACCAAAAAGAAAAAAGAATAAGAACTTAAGATGCATCATCAAAGAGGGAATCGCAATTCATTAAGAATACAATACTACAATAGCTCATAGCTGCATACTTTGTATTGTAACCTTGGGACCAAGCCCCCCTTCATAGTTCCCAGCTTTCCAGAATTGTCGACAAATTGGCGCCGGTGATATAGCTGACAATGAAGATACACCTGTATCTTCCCCTGGAGACTGGCCTTGCTCCAAAACACTGGCACTACTTTGACCAGCACTTAAAGCATTATTTGAACTTCTATTTTCTTCAGAGGTTTGTTTTCTATGTTGGTTAGTGGACCTACGAAGCTCAACTGGCTGGACTAGAGACCCAGGCTCCAATTTAACAGGTTTCACAACTACTTCTCCAAGTTCATCATCACTAGACAAGTCCACAATCTCTATACCATTCATCTCCAAAACTGTAAAATGAGAAATGAAAACAGATAAGAGCTAAGAACATTTCTAAAACACTTAGGAATCATAATGCATGTCAGAAGAGAACCAATATTTTCATTTCTAAAACAGATAAGCGCTAAGGAAACCCAATACAAGGCATTTTGCACAAAAAAAAATAAACAGAGCATTTCATTCAAATTACAAAAAGAAACAAACCCAGAAAGAAATGGGTAGGGTAAATAAATGGAAGAAGCTTTAAATATGGTGGAAAGAATATGCAGGGAACTTACCTAGGAAAACTTAACTGTTCCTTTTTGGTGAAAAGATGGATACAGCAGACAAACTGCCCAATTCTTTTCTTCTTGAGATCTTCCCACCATCAACAAACTAACATGAAAATCCTTTAAAACCCAGTTGAAGTACAAAACCAAGTGAAACTGACAAAAATAGAACAACAAAAACAAACAAACAGAATCTGTGTTTGGTTTGAATGAAGCTTGCTTATTTATTTCACAGAACAAAATTTTAAAGCCCTTGAGAAAACCTAACATTTGTTTGCTCAATGGCAAAGAAGGAAAATAAACCAAGAAAGGAGGCTAAACCCCAAAAGTGAAAATTAAGGCAATAGGCTTTCTTTTGAAGCCATGGAAAATGACAGCTGGGAGGGATTGAAAAACCCAATGGTTCCATACCTTAGGTAAGGCAGCTTTGGAAGTTTATCTTTCAGGTTCGGAAATCTTGAATTATCGTACGTGGCAGTCTGAGAGGGTTTTTCGTCGCTGGTACGTTTCAGGTTTGGAAACTAGTGGTTATAAAATTCTTGCTTCGGAATCTCTATTTGTGGGTTCCACCTAACAAAATAAATACCCATTTTGACTTTGTACATAATTTAAGAAAGGTTGTTTGACTTGAGATTAAAAAAAAAGTTTTAAAAAAAAAAAACTTGTTTTTCAC
Source organism: Corchorus olitorius (assembly GCA_001974825.2). Taxonomy (NCBI): domain Eukaryota; kingdom Viridiplantae; phylum Streptophyta; class Magnoliopsida; order Malvales; family Malvaceae; genus Corchorus; species Corchorus olitorius. Next base: position 8,513 of record AWUE01020590.1, on the reverse strand, counting down.
CTCCATTTTCAATTGCAAATTTTATGGTAATAACGTACTCAGCTTTCTGGCCAAAAAGTAATCAACTTGAAATGTGAATCATAGAATCGTGAAGTATAGACACAGTTTTAGTTTTAACTTCTTCTAAAATAAATTATTCTTAAAGGTGAGTGCCCAAATTTAAGATAACAAATTTAAGATAATATTGAGATATGATTATAAAAAATTTTCGAGTTGTCATCGTATTAGTGATTGATCTCATAACTGACATGATAAGTCAGCCTCATCTAATAATTTCTCAGGCAAGATAGTGTCGATCTCATAGAAAAAACATGAAAAATAATTATTTAATTAAAATAACTAAGAAAATATACGAGTGAAAAGTACCAAAGAAAGCAATATCGAAAATAGCTAAGAAGAAAACTAGTAAAATTAACAACAACCTCCCTCATCCCCTCCAACATATGAGATCAATCAACTACATAGATCACGGATCAACCAATTAACAAGATATATCAATTATAACAAGTCTAGGTTAAGAATAATATTACTGCACTTCATCTCTTCTTAAATCTATTCCAATTATAAATTAGACCAATACCTACATTTCCCAAAACAGTTCTTTAATCAATTACCTAATTTAATAGATACACTTTTTGAACTAATGCAATCAATAAAGTATTAAAAATAATAGATAAACCAAACATATATTACTGATTACTAGCAAAGTAGCAATTCATTAAAGAAAAAAGATCAAACTAAACTCAATTCAATATAGTTACCTACACTTCACCAAGAATACTTAATCTCGCTACTAACTATTAGATTCAGTTAAGTTACTACACTTCACCAAATCTAATATAGCAGTGATTATTATAGTTATCAAGATTAATAGATCCTTATCAATCAATCAAACTATAATTATCAAACAATAATCACAAGATTAGCTTGAAAACTTGTAATTGGTATATCATATAAGAATTAAGCACAAGATCTCAACGTGCACAATTGATTAATTCATAACATAGGTTTCAAAAATAAAAGATGTAAAAGAAACTACTCCCTTATGGGAGTGAGTGACATAATTGAAACTTACAAAACAATAGTGGAGGAATCGACAAAGGGTGGCCAGCGGCTCCTCCTCTAGTAATTCGGCAGAGACTCGAGTTAATTACCAACTTCTACTGGTTTGTTGGACACTTTTACCTAGAACAAGCTATCTATTTAAAGAGAACAATAGGACATCAATTACCCCTAGGGTTTGGTAGCATTTAGGGGTAAAATTGACTAAAAAAAATGTAATCCTAATGCAACTAGAACTCTCATTAATTGCATAATCTTCATAAGATATCAGAAGAGAATTCTTATCCAAGTAAAAATAATATGGTGAAATCTTATTCCTCAAGAGAATTCTTGAGCAAATCTCATGAATGCTTCTCTGATGAGAATTCTTTCCATAAATAAATTCTTTGCCAGCAAGTAAACCTTATTCCACTAGGATTAAGCTTTGGCAACATCATTGAATGCAAAAGATCTTCCAATCAACTTAGGATTCTTAGGAATCAAGTTGAGATAAGATAAAGCTCAATTATGGCAAGAAATCATGTAGAAAATCTCCCCAAACCATCTAATATCTTCAAAATACATACAGGAACTGACTGTAATAGCAATTTTGAGGTTATTTTCGTTCATAGTAACAACATTTTTAGCTCTTGAGATATACATGAAAGTTGTAGATATTTGAATTAGCTTTCTAAAGGTACCTCATTCGCATTGTTTGGACTTCAAACTCAAAAGATATGAATTTTCTTCTATAATTACTATTTATGTGACTAGATTTCAAGTAGAAGGGCATATGGGCTTGGGCTTCAAATTGGGTTTTAATCCAAAATAACTTCAAATTACCTCCAAATCTTCATCTTTAAGATTTACTCTCCCAAACAACCCTAACAAAAGTGATGAAAAAAAAAAACACCCTTAACAAAGATGAAATTTATGTGGGAAAATAGCAACAATTTAATTTTAATATAAAAACATAACAAATTAACATATAAAATTGACTCATAAGTTATGCTTATCAGTTTTAAAATTGAATAATGCTACTGAATTGATTCGTACAAATAATTCGCAACTTGTCGTTTGTTCCTTTTAGACAAGATTTGGAGTTTGCGTATTGTAAATAGAAAAAATCAATGTTAAAATAGTTTACTAGCTCGAACAGGATTAACGTGGGCTCATGCAAAAAAATAAATAATACTACAAGGCAATACCCTAAGGTGACACAATTACAATCACCAATAATCCATCAAATGTTTGGTATGAATACAGAAAATAATTATAGTTGAATTCACCAAATTAACCTCTCTCTCTCCTTTTTTTTTTGGCACTTAAGGAAATCAACGTTTGGTCAAATTATATTTTTGGCCAAACATGAGAGCAAGAGGAGACCAAGAATTCGACAAATTCCTCCTTCAGTTGGTGATCGAGAAGAACTAACAAAAGATAATAATTTGATACTTTTATCAGATCAGATAGTTATAAAGTATGAAAAAGATGAAAACTCAAAAAAAGACTTTATCAATGTTGTTTTCATAAATTTGTAAGATAATTTAACTTCGACGGAATATATGACCAATCATGCGATCTTAGCAACAAGAAATGAGTAAGTGAACGAACTGAATGGGTCACATAGAATTATTCCCTGGTGAGAGTAAGACGTGCAACAGTTTTGATGAAGCAGTAGATGACTCGAACAACCATTATCAAGGGATTTCTTAAATATTCTTATACCGAATGGTTTGCCACCGTATACACTATATATGTTGCACACTCTCGAAAAATTTCAATGTGTTTATAACTCAATTTACAATTGAGGGTAAATTGGTCTTATCATAATCATAATCAAGATGTGTGGTTAGGATTTAATCAAAATTCCTAAAGAAACTAGGTTTCTGCACCACCCTAGTTCAAATTGAATTAGAAAAGTCTTGTAAGTTAATTGCAAGGGCTGAAATTAATTAATTATTAATTAAATAATAATTATTTTTATTGAATAATTATTATTAAAAATCCCATGAGTGCCGCCCCTACCCAGGTGAGTGGCAGAGAGAATCAATCGGAAGCAGTTTCCTTTGATATTGCTGCCTACTAAGGAGGCAAACGAGTAAAAAAGGAAAATTGCTTGTCATCTACCCATGAGATGAAAAATACCTCATGGACATACATAGCAAGGCCCAAGTCGTCTCCCATACAGAGGAGAGGCCGCCCTCTGCCTTATAGAGAGATATTTTTCTCTTCTTGCAGGAAGGAGGTAGAGAGCTAAAGTTTGTCAGCAAGAGAAACATCTGTGTACGTGAGAGAGGCATGAGATTTTCAACCTCACACCTCCTCCATATAGTCGACCAACCATAGTGGGAAAATCGTCTAGCCTCCTTCCCTCCCCGGGAGGCGAAATTGCAACTTGTATTTTGTTCAATTAAGGACAAAATAGTGAAATTGACCAATTGAAGAGGCTAGAAGCTGCGATTTCTTCCAAGGAGCACACCATGATGATCCTTGAGCTATGTAGATCATCTTGGTAAAATTTCACCTCATTCTGACATCGGAGTAAAAACTTATGCCCGATTTTCAATTAAGGACATTTTCGGGAGTGAAACCAAATTCACCATGATAGAGAGCTCGAATTAACTTAGGATTTTTTCCATGATCTTATGGAGATATTCTAAGCCTACTGGTGAAATTTTGGTTAAATCTGAGATCGTTTGCAACTTTTGCATTCTTTTCAATTAAGGACATATGGCTTTCTCACCCCGTTTTAAGTCATTTTCTTAATTAATTCTTATTTTCATGATTTAAAGAGATAAATATGGCCAAGTATGAGTAATTTCGTGGCTTTTATGATCAAAGTTCAATTCATGACGTTAATTGGCCACTACTTAGTCAAATTAGCTAAATTCAGCACAAAAGAAGTAACAAAAGCCTGCTGCACTGTGATAGGCAGAAGGAAAAATTGTCATCAACTACCCAGGAGGTAGATTTTCGTCTCCTATCTTAGCAAAGTGGCGCCCTTATGCATATCATGTCCTCTCCTCAGCAGTTGGATGCAATCAGAAGAAGAACGAAGCTTCACTGCACTTTCCTGGAAGCTGTCATCTGCATAGGAGGAGGATTTTGCCTTTCTCAGCAAGGCAAACTCATTAAATGCTCAAGCCCAAACCGTCCCCTATATAAAGGGAGGCCATTCTCAGGTTTCAGGCAAATTCCGCATCTCAGACATTTCTCCCGAGAAATCAAAAACCAGCTCCTGCAGCTACAAACTTGCTCCGCGCAAAAAACCAAGCTCCGTGCTTATTTTCTCTCTGGCTCTGCGCCATATTCACTCTTGTTCATCACGAGTTCTTCACTCGTTCATCAAATTCTCCTTGTTTAGATCTTGTCTCAGGACAAACAAACACTCTTTTAGTGTTTTTCTTTTATTTCAATCTTATCTCCGGACATACAAACACTGTACACGTGTTCTTCATTCAGAAATAACATATCAGTTTGTTATTTTCTTTTCAATTTCAATTGCAATCAAAGCAGATCTCTCATATCTAATCCAAAAAGAGGAAGGCCCAGTTATGAGAAGCAGTTCGTGTGGATCCAATGATTTAGATGCTCCGGTGTGACTTTGATCCAGTCCCCACAATCGTTCTGATCTTTTAATCTGCTGCTCCGCGCACCAGATCCAGTTTTTTACAACCTCTTTGTCAATTTCAGCAAATTGACTGGCACGCCCTTACGCTGTCATAAAGAATTTTCCGCGAAAACTCTAGTAAGAGATTTTTGGCGCAACACAATGTCTTCAACCAAAATTTTGGTCAAATCAATAAATTCAAAGAAGCATCAGGGAACATATAAAAAAATGGAATAGAATGAAGTTTTTTCTTTTTGCTACAAAGAGGTTCTACTTTTATAGAGGTAATTTTCCCATTTTTTTAAAGAAATAATTAAAGAAGTTCTGTTCAGGTTTGTGAATAGAGAAAATATACATGAAGAGAACTCCTATTTGGGGTTCGATACGCCTTGATTTTGGATCTCGGAGCATCACGTTCTATTGTAGTTACTTGATATTGACAAGTTTGTTAAAACAAAAGATATACATAAATGACACATTTATCCATGTATATTGTATAGTTCCACACTAATGATGAAAATATAATTAATCATATATATTTACAAAACTGAAATTTCTCACTAGATCTTAAACCTTGATGATTCATTGATACTCTAATATATGCTTTTATTTCTTTTTGCAAGGTATTAACACATTTTGCTACACTTCCTAATGAAAGGTTGACAATCTTCAACTCTATTATAATAAGATGGGCCAACCCGATTCTGAACAAGTTTAACTTGTAAATATAAAAAAAAAAACATATTCCAAGTTAAATTAAAAAAGACTTGAAAACAAATTGAAATTTCAAAAACTAACTCATACCAATAAGATTTACAAATGCAAGTACTTTATTGTGTAAGCAAAGAAAACAGACTGAAGCACTAGAGAAAAACTTACGAGGACAGACCGAAGAGAGGTATGGCTAGGAAAAGATATTTGGTACTCAGTTTTAAATGACATTAAAACTGAATGTACTTAAACAAGACCTTAAGACCAACGCTTTCATCCTAAAAATTCGAACTTCAGACCTAAGGTATGAAGTTTAAGTCTTGAAGACACCCAGATTAACGCTTACAACCCTTAATTGAACCTAAACCCCTTTGTCTAATCTCTGTTTGTTAAAATTTTGACTCAAATCCTAGTTAGATTTGGATTTGGACTTTTTAGTCTTATTGCTTGGTGGACAAAAAGACTTGGTAAATCAGAATTCTAGTAGAAAATGAATTCTTGGAGTCCAAGTCTGTGCTACTATAAATAGAGAGTTTGTCAATAGAGTTTTGTATGCTTTGAGAAAAGATGTAGTCTAAGGGTTAGATTTGAGTGGAGGCACCCTATAGGACAAAAGGATGGTCCTTATGGGTATGTGTGTGATTGTTTGGTTTGGTAGATGTGATGATTGATTTGTAGAGACCGAGCGAGAGTGCTCAAATAGAGACCGAGCGAGAGTGCTCAAGATTATAGAGACCGAGTGAGAGTGCTCAAGATTGTTGGGTTTGATTTAGGATTGATTGTTAGATTGGGTTGAGAGATTGGGTGAGAGATATTGATAATTATGTGTTGATGTAATTTTTTATAACTAGTGAATTTCTCTTCTCCTCCGTGGATGTAAGCAAATTCAGTACTGAACCACGTAAATTTTTTTGTATTGTGTGGATGATTTATTATTTTAATTACTTCTGCTTGCATGATTAATTTGATAGATTATAGTTTGGGATATCCGGGTTACAACACTGTTGAAAACTACTTCTCATGTGAAACTGAAGCCAATTCTCATGTGAAACTGAAGCCAATAAGGAAAGCAGAAACTTACAAATACTACTAAATTTGATTATGAAACAACTTTTACATCTGGTTCAACCCACTACAGTGCTATGTATAAAGGGCATACTTAACCAATGTATACAACTACTTTTCAGAGTTCTACCGTTAATTAAAGCATTTCTATACAGGAAACTATGCATAGTAGAAAAACAAGCTATTTCCAGAGGCACAAGCAATCAAGTTTGAGCATGGGTGCCACGCGAGATGTTGCAGCTTAGAACTTGAGTACGAGGAAATGTCATTACTAAGGCTTGCGTTTTCAGGCCCTGCTTAGATAGGAAAACAGCGAATAAAGAGGTAGCTCAACGGAAGCCAAGAGCAAACACATAACATCTATTGAAATTTGACAAGTTAACAAGTCTACTTGTAGCTCATGAAAGGTATTCAAATCTATACATGGTGTGAGAGGGAGAGGGAGACCGATAGTACCAACCTTGTTTATGAAATCCGCGTGTAAGGTTACTTAAGGATGATCTTCTTGCCCTTTGAAGTGGCTTCCTATATATTAAATAAAAAAGTACAATTCAGGCATCCAACAAATTATATGGTAATAAAATTGCTAGTCACAGGCTCATGAGTGTCAAATTCTACTTAAGTATGCCTGTTTACTGAAAATAAGAAGTTAAGAACCTCACAACAAAGTACACTAAACTGACCCGCTGCTCCCAGACACACAAAAATGAAGAAAGAAAAGAAACAGCCAACCTGTTCGGATTTTTGCTAGCTTCTATTGTACTCCCCTCTTCACCTCCAACACCAAGAGAGAAGACACGTAAAAGATTGCTGAGTCAAAGATAAGAGACTTGTGTCATTAAAACTTAGTTCGGTAAGCAAAAGCCAGAGTTATTTTGGTAAAGGCATCTGAGTAGATTAGATGACTAAATACGTGGAATATCAAGTAGTAAAAAACCTATAAGATCCAGTTGCAAAATGATGTCCATCTCCACTGATGCAGCACTCAAATTTATCAAATATGGAGTCATTATTATACAAATCGCATAACTGCATGACAAATTGCAAGCTGTCAGCCAAAAGGAGACATTGGTATGCAACACACTTTCTGAAATATCCTATCGTATCAAAATTAACTGATTAAATTATTAATAACTTTAAGCTTAATTCGAGGACATATTTCAGACAACTCATGGTGATACCAAAAACAAAATTTGAAGGAACCAGGCTGAAGAATCCGTAGCTATATATTTCTAGATGGAAAACCTTTAGTTTGAGCACAAGATTTCAAGGCTTCAAGCAGCAATAGATTCAACTACGTTGAACTTGCTGGACCTCCTTTAATAAAAATGACCGATTCAGTTGCAGATTAATCTGCAAAAGTTAGCTTCTTGGTTGGAACTATCTAATATCAAAGCAAGTTTAAGTGTTTTCTCTACTCTAGTGTTGCACTCAACACAATAAAGATGCCATTAGTTTCACTTATCTCTACGTTGTGATGATGCTTTGCATGACAATAACCTTAGTTTGTCTTTGTGACAAACAATGGAATTAAATGAAATGGGTGGTAGTTAGGGTAATTACCAGTGCTCTCTCATATGCAACTGTCTTCAATTTACACAGCTGCGATTACTACAATCTCAACATATAACTAACCACAGGACGACTTGGAAATAGGTAAAAGCACAACATAATGGAGATACAAGACAAGAAGCTTATATAACTCTAGACCATGAGTTATTACAAAGAAGGGAACTTCAATGTCCAGTAGCTAAACCTGGAACGGAACCTTTAGCTGCAAAACCTTTTTAAAGTTTACCAGGTTACCCACCTTCAAAGAAATTAATTCATATGGCTTCCAATATTACTTCTCAAGAAAATAAAATACTAAGATTGACAGGAAATAACAAGCAAGCAAGTGCAGGTGGTCAAACTCAGGTGTTGACCAAAAAGAAAATCTATTGCAAACTCCTACAAGCTTCAACATTCAACACAACCTACTCCCGCCCAATAAGAGAAACAGGAATATCATTGATTGATAAACAAACTCGTAACACCATAATATGCATGACATATTTTTTATTCAGTGCGACAAGATGAGAGG
>AWUE01020589.1:0-63110 GCA_001974825.2 Corchorus olitorius | reverse complement strand
CGGTTCACTAGGTTATAACTCATAATCCATTAAAATTTATACTGATCATAGACCCTTGGTGCCGATAAAGGAATAGGAGCATTCAACAGTTAGGATTTAATATCAAGAAATTCATCACTCGACCTGCCGGAATCGAACCAGCGACCTAGAGGATTAGTCCTCTGCTCTTGCCACTGAGCTAAGGTCGACTTCTTGGTAAACATACCATACAGAAAATCTAAAACTTACCTACCCGCTCTCCACTCCTCCTCAAGCCACTCACCTTAACTTAACCATTTTCTTTTTATAGTTTTTACTCCATTATTAACATGGTTGATAATGAAAAAATTAGAGACTGTGCAGAGAAGTCAGTTAATTTGTTAAAATGAGATTAAAACTTCTAACAATGGCACAAGGTAGTCAACACCTAACTGATGGCACCGATTTATCATGCATAAACTTCCACTACAGATTTTACATATTGATAGGTGCTGGAAAGATTTGCACTTACCTTTGGGCGTAGTTGTTCATGTATCTTAAATGTTGCAACTGGTGAGGAATCCATGTTTATATCCCACAGCTTCAACATATAGTGAACCGAAAAAAAAATAAAATCAATTATTATAGGAGGTAAAAATATGCATTTGCTTTTGGAGCTTGTTTCATGTATCTATTTATATTATTATAAGTACAATAGACACAGAGTTTAGTGTAAATACCATGGGGAAAAAAAAAGAAAAAGAGAAAAGAAAGAAAGACAACATGAGACAAGACAAGACAAGACAAGACAAGGTTTATAAAAGCAAAGAAACATCTGTGATGTGCATGCCCCTTTCCCAAGCAAAAGCCTCAAAATTGAGCAGAGAAGTCAGAAAATAACCTTTTAATCTTTTATGTTATTTTAAATGAAAGACAAATGTTCCAAACATTCAACGGGATACTAGGATTTTAAAACTATTCCCAAGACAACAAGATATCTAACTAAATCTGAGAAAATTAAAATGCCATAGAAAACTATATTTGGATAAACTTCATCATCTCACTAATCTATATATAGGAATATTGATATAGGAAACAAACCAGGAGAATGCCATGTCACTAAAGAGTCATTCTCAGTTTCTAGGACAGCTACCTTAAGGTTCATGTAATCACGACTTAAAATGTGCCGTCCATCAACTGAAAACTTTATATCAGATATGGCGGACACAATCTCGGAAAAAAATGATCTTGACCCATGATATTCTGCATCCTGCAATCTGTAGGATGAACGCCAAAGATTAGAAGAACTAAAAACCTGCAATTCATCCCTGATAGTAATTGAAATTACTGGTAATAATAACTAATTAACTGCCTAAATACAAAACAAGAAGAAACAAAGGGGAGCTTAACTCACATTCTTCCACTATAATCACATAATGCTGATTGTCGCATGTCAACAAGGCGAATAAAACCTCTTGAGCTGCCATATGCAAGCAAGTTACAATGAATTGGATGGAATTCGGCGGAAGTGATGACCTCTGAATAAAAGATAAAGAGATCAATCAGGATTACAAACAGCCTAATCAGAGGTCCTTAATCATGAGTATTAGAAAGGTAGCAAAGCATATGTAACATAGGCAGGTTGTCTTGTCAGAATGAGATGCAAACAGTTGACTTGACTTGATGTCAATTAGAATGGGACTAAATATGGAACTTCCAATTCCAGGACAGAAACCTTAACCATGATCAACCACCTTAAGAATGCCAAATATATGTTGCCAAAATTATCAGGGGAAAAAAAGAATGAGAAATGTATAGTAGTCACCTATTCCACCGAGTTACATCTCTCACTATATGATATAATTCACAACATTTTTTTTTTAAATAAACAACAAATAACATATTTTGAAAATAGTTGATGGGATGGGAATCAGGTCACAAGATAAGACCATTTTTCATGGACAAGAATTACACAGAGGATGTAAAAAACTTACCAGTAAGATCCTCCATATTTGATGGCTTCATGTCAATGATATTAAATGACTGATTACTAATTTCAAGGTTCCACAAGTTTATCCTAAGATCATCTGCAGATATAAATGTCTCGCCATCACTGCAAATGGGTTAGGAACCATCTCAGATGCAAAAAGTTTAAATTTTTAATTGTATAATTAATTGAATGCGTTGTATTATTTAGAATCAAATAAACAGTGCTTTTGGAGATCTGACATACACTTTTGAACTGCAAAAATAGAATTCTAAAATACAGAAAATGTACAGGATAATTTAACAGACGGAGGCTTTACCTATTGTTTGAAATTGAATTGATATTAAAATCATGAGCATGAGCATAGACCCTTCTACATCTTGCATAAGTGGTGTCTTCATTGTTAGCGATCTATTAACATAACAAGCTTGTAAATAGCCTTGCACCTTGGATACCAAACAAAGTAGAGCAGTGGGTCTACAAGAACGCTCATACATACCTTAGCATGCACTCCATGAGACAGGAATGCGTTGTTAGCCGTATTATCTTTCAACTCTGGATGAGTGCCATTAGTAAAAGATGGTATGTCTTGCTCACTCATAAAACTACTTTCAGCCAGAAGAGCATTTTCTGAAGAGACAAATTGGTGATGATCCATATCATTTGCTTTCTTAATCTTTCGTTCCTTTACCTGGCTCCACATACAGCAAGAAATTTTCATCCACAGCTCCATAAAAAGAACAGAAAAATAGGTTAATATATCTATAAAGATGCCGAGTTCTGGGGCTTAATCTTACTGATGGATGTAAAGTAAAAGGAAAGAATGATAAGGAAGCAAAGCATTACATCTCTCCAACATTAAGGCACAATATAAATTGAATTACTAAGAACTAAACAAATAATGAAATGAATACTCATTACTACAGAAAGACTTAGATCTATTAAATGCTGCACTGTAATGAATATTATATATAAAATTAAAGTTTAAGATATCAAAAGTCACAGTTATAAGCCATAAAAACGCACACCTTCCACAATTTAATTGTTTTATCATTTGTTGAAAGGATAAAGAGTGATCCATTGGGTGTCGTACACCATTTTACTTTGTTGATCTTCTCTTCGATCTCCACACTCTTCAAATAATCGAACTACAGGGGAAAAAATGCCATCAAGAACCGCAATGCAGAGTATACAACATATCGCAGACAGAAGTTTTATAAGGTTGAACACACCTCAGGCTCATGACTCTGAAATTCAGTTTTATATTGATATTCAGGATGGTTTGAAAAGGCAAAATCCAACTGCTCTAGCTGATTTCTTGAGTAGAGCTCGTCCGGTGTCTAAGAAGCCAATAAGCAATTGTAAAAAAAGATCATAAAACAACCAATACAGCTGCCTGCCTAAAACAAGATAGACCAAATGAATTCCAAAAGCATGAAAGGAAAGTTATAAGATAAGTAAGATTCCATTTAATTGTTTTCTGCTATTTATGCTCAAATCACACATTTGAACATAATTATTCAATGTAAAAGTAAAAATATACAATTTCATATCCCAAAAAAGATTAAAAAAAAAAAATCATTCTAAGTCACTTTTCTGCTCTTTTGTTCAACGTTTTGAACTTCTTATTAGAAGGAAGTAAGAAAAGTACTAACAATTCAACCAAGCTTAAACTTAGGTTAACATATATTGAACTATAAAGTTAAAGTTGAATAAAATGAGAAATTCTCACATCTTTCCCATATTTTCTCTCGAATATTACAACCCGACCACCGCGATCTCCAACCGCAAGGTAATCACCGCTCTTCTCAAATTCAACCGCCGAGATTATATCAACTGAAAATAACCACCTTCAAATTATACTCGACTTTCGTCCCAAGGAAGTAAAATTCCAATTCTTTAAATTCCAACACAAACATTATTTATATTCAAAATTACTGAATAAATACAGATCATCTGCATGCAAACATTCAGTGTAGAGAGAGAAGGGGCTAACCGTCTTGGATATCGTCGCCGGAGTTTCTTTCGCCGAAGACTTGAGAGAACTTCCACTCCAACGGAGGTGGAGGAGAAGAAGTGCGGATGGAAGGCTGCCGCGTGCTCAAATTCATGCTTTGCTTCCGTCAAAAACTGTGTCGTTTAAGTCATCTTCCTCGGAGAAGTTCGAGGTTTGGACAAGGTTTGTTACAAGAATTACGACACAACAGTCAAAAGAAAAGTTAGCGCTTTGGTTCGGACAGAGCAAGAAAGTGTCTGATTCTCGTTGAGGCCTAAGTTTTCTTTCTCTTTTCTTCTTTAGTCCTTTTTTTGGCCAACGGATAAAATATGCGCCATTTTCATTCATTTTTTCTATTTTTTTTAATTTTCCTGGCTTTGCTGTGAAAATATGTCGTTTGGATTCTCAGCAATAGCCCATTGGGCCTTCGTAGGGGCTTTAAAATTTCTTTAACTACTAACTACGATCTACATATGCTATGTTAATAATAGGCCTAAACCAACAACAATTCATGTTGGATTAAGTAGAATGAATTATCGAATTCGAATCTTGTAAATAGAGAAAACATATGTTATGAGAGATTATTCTTAATTAGAGTTTGACGCGGTTTCACTCCGAATTAGTCAGAGTTCAATATGTTCTATGAAGATCGTACCACAAAAATAGGACAAAACCGGCAAAAGCATAAAGCTTTTTTTATCTTATTAAATAACCATAACTACCAACATTGGTCCCCCAGCAAATTTAACACTATCCCGAGAAGCATGGAGTTGAAAAACCAAACTTTTGTGTGGTTGTAATGCACATTCTTTTCATGGCAACATAAACACCTCATCATTAGTTAGAAAATTCTAGGAAAAAAAAAAACAAAATCCCTACTTTACCTGAATTTTTGTCTTTGATGATCATTATGGGACAAATTTTTTTGATCACAACTAACCAAATATTCCTTGAAACATTGAAAAGTTCAAATCAGAAGAGAAAAATGGGATGTAAAAAAAAGGAGAAATTGATTTTTATGTACAAAATCATTGTTTCTATCATTATTCTATGTTTGTATAAAGGGAAAAAAAACCCCTCAAGAAAAGAAAAAAAAAGTTGAAGAAAAGAACCTAAGCAAATCTCTCCCCTCTACCTCCCACATATGGAACAAAATTCTCCAAAGGCTTGCCCTGCAGAATCCTATTTCCAATTTACAATTGTTCTGGTTTTCTTCCCAAGCCTAAGGAGACAATAATGAGTCAATTGGCTAAACAGGTGAAGATTCATCAGGACTAGCCTTATTCCCAGGCTTGTCACTGGATGACTCTTGACCTATCTCTAAATCTAGGGACCCCATAAAAGAAATGCTGACGGTTTCTTCTGGACTTAAGACACTAGCATTTAAGAAGGGAGGTTGCTTTGGAGAGGGAATTTCATAATTTGCATCACTCATCATCTGATCTACTTCTGCCATGGATGGTCTCAGTGCAACTGAAGCTTGGGTGCATAGCAACCCTATTAGAAGTACATTTGATGCCTCTCTCTTGTTGAATTTACCATTTAAACTCGAGTCAATCGCTTCTGTAATCTTGTTGTCCTTGTAATGCTTCCACACCTGATAGAATCATGATCAGACATTAGATTTGCCAGAAAAAAAAACATGGTAATGTTACATATATATGTACCATGTTTAACACCTTGTCCCGAGTCCATGTACCATAGGTTACTATAAACTATGAAGAAGCTATTTTTGTTTTTTTTTTTTTTTTTTTTTTTTTTTATAGTTTGGATGCTGTGAAATGGATTATGAAACTTACCGAGTACAATATTGAACTCGAACCCTGTGAGAAAACAGTGTTTTTTCTACCAGTTGCAATCTCAAGAACCAGCACCCCAAAGGCATAAACGTCTGCCTTTTCTGTAAGTTGCCCTCGAACAAGATATTCAGGAGCCATGTAGCCTCTGCAACATAAATTTTCCGAACATAAGTACTTAGAAATGAAGTTTATTCATAATGTGATTTGCAGACATGAATATGGAGGAAGTGAAGACATCATGAACAACATGAAAATAACAGTGTAACTTGTAGCAGAAGTAAGCAATAGCGAAGAAAAGATCAATATTCTTACAGTGTCCCTGCAATTGCTGTGCTAACATGGGTTTTATCTGGAGCAACACAACGAGCAAGTCCGAAATCCGCAATCTTCGGGGTGAGATTCTCATCTAGGAGGATGTTGCTGGATTTTATGTCTCTGTGAATGATTTTTACACCAGAACCACCATGAAGATATGCTAGCCCTTTTGATATTCCACATACGATGTTGAACCTCTGTGACCAGGTTAGAATAATTGATATCTTCTTAACTGTATCAGATAAAAGCTTTGTTAAATTTCAGAACAAGAGATACTTTAATGAATACCAAGGCGTAACCAAAGTGAGAAATGATAATAATTAGATTTTTATTTGAGAAAGCACTAACCGAAAAGGATTTGATCAAGGCTCCTATTAGGAACATATTCATAAACTAGAAGACTCTCAGGCCCTTCAATGCTGCATCCCAAAAGCCTTACAAGGTTCTTGTGTTGAACTCCACTGATCGAATTCACTTCATTAAAGAACTGATCCACCCATTGCCGCGTATTGAAGAACAATCTTTTAACAGCAACGGTTTGACCATTAGGGAGAACCCCCTTAAACACTGAGCCTGCACCTCCTTGGCCTAATTTCCTCGATTCATCGAAAGAATTAGTCGCCTTTTCGAGTATTTCGTACTTGAAGCTCAAATCAGTCTTGTTTCCGGTAGCCGGAATGTCATCTAGACCACCTAGAAAACAGTATTAAGAACATAATAATTCAATGAAAATTGAGAGGAATCATAAATTTCTAGTAGTTGAATTGTAAATGAAGCCATACCATCTTTCTTCTTGGATATTATTATCCTGTAGCTTAAAAAAGCAACAATGGTAGCAACTATAGCCATTATAGTTGATGCTACAACCATTCCTAAAATTGTCCGTTGACCAAGCACTACAAAAAGGAAGAGAAGGATAATATTATTATTAATCAAACACATGACAAAAGCCATAGATTGTAGACAAAGTGTTTGATAAAAATCCACTCTGTTTTCTTAATGGTTTATTACCGTGATGATTTCGATTTGGATCTCTAGGGTAAAATCTGTTGGTGGAATACTTCATAACACAGCCGGTAAACCCCACCCTGCCTTCGGCTCTAGGGGTACATTTCTTGATTTTTTCCCCTGCTTTCGTCAAACACTCTTTGCAAGATTCGTCACTAATCGTCTTCCAACACTGAGCTCCGGCGTGAATCGTAATCAACCCTCCTTTATTCTGTACGGTGCCGCTCCCTTTGCGCTTCGTCGTAAAATCGATCAGTTTCGTGATTGCTTGATTCAACTTGCTATCAAACTCCTCAACCATGTAGGTGTCGTTCGACAGAGCATTCGACGGCGAGCCACAGATTGTGACATCATATTTGGGATCGATAAATTCGTTGTAGAAGTTATAATTATCGTAACGAATGAAGCAACGATCAAGATAGATACGGCCTGACGTGGCAGGGATGCAAGTTTTGAGTTTTTGTATCCCGGTTTCGAAACAGAGTCTGCATTCGACTCCTCTAAAACCATCGTAGCAATGGCCTAACCCAAAGATGCTAGATTCCGTGTCGTTCAATGTAAATGTACTATAGCCAAGGCCTGGAGCGGTTCCAGACAAATAATTCATGACATTATTAAACTTTTGGAGGAATCTCTGAGAGGTTTCATTGGTTGATCCACACGCGAGGTGGAACTGGAAATGCAACACAGTTTCAGTATGATCAGAGAGGCAAAGGGAAAAACATAAAGAAAAAATGAACAACACCCAAATAATATTCCAAGAATATGGCGTTGAGAATCGCATTGGATTCTAACAAAATATCCTCTGTTTGCTTTTTGCTTTTCCCCTGCTATATCCTCTGTTTTTTTCTTTCCTCCTTGTGCTCAATTTTTTACGTCTTCACAATCTGTAAGGAAAACAAAATATCTTCACATTTTCTAGGCAAAACTTCTTCTCTTCTCTCCAACCCCTAACTGTTTTCTTGTTAATGTCGAAGGGGATTGGAGAAGGAGACAGGAAATGATCTCCTAGGGAGGTATTATGTCTGGTTCAGTTTCATGCATAATGCAAAGATTTTTCTTTTTGAATTTTCTTTTTGCAGAGAGAGAGAGAGGAGGAGGAGGGGGGGGAGGGGGGGGGGGGGTGACAGGGGAAAAAGAAAAGAAAAAGTTGGAATAAATAAATGTAACTAAATTTCGTTTCTGTTTGCTTTATTTGGAATTGCAACTATTAATGCATTTCGCCATGACCATGAGGCATGAGCTTCTAAAAACATGAGACAGAGTCAGGGAGGTGCCACATTTGAATGCTGCGTTTGGTTCCCAAGTTAGCCGCAAAGTGGGACTAACAATTCACATCTGCAACAGATTCTTTCTCTTTTTCAATTTAGGGTTTTAGGTTTCAAAAAAAAAATTAGGGTTTTAGGGAAAAATACTAGGGAAAGAAAGATTGTAGGGAAAATTGAAATTAAGGAAAATAAATAGGGAAAAATTAAGATCTACGCTCAGTTTGGAATTACGAAAAATATTAGGAAAAGGAAAATGATCTTCCACATTTTCCCTTATTTGCGTTTGGTTATCAGGGAAATTGGGGAAAAATATAAAATAGGGAAAATGGGGAATTTCTCTCATTTTGCCCAAAATTCACGGGAAAATGAGAGAAAATTTGGGAAAATTTTATCGGGCCCTAACTCGTCTCCTTCTTTCCTCTCTGTGTTTTTACAATGAAGCCAACCAAGGGAAGCATCACTCATCTTCCACCAAAATCCGGCCACCCTAAACCTTTGCACCGAAAATTTTTTCTCAAGGAAAAGGAAAATATTTTCTCAAGTATGTTTGGTTCATGGAAAATTTTGGGGAAAGGAAAATATGAGAAAAGGCACCTTCTTAGCCAATGTATTTAACTTGTAAGTTTATAAGATGAATAAGAAAAGAAAAACTTGAGGCAGAATCTCATACTTATCATCTTGAAATGGGACTAAAACTAAAACAAATTCCTTTTTCTTTGCCATAGGATAATCTACACTCTTAAATATTTCCTTTCAATGGAAAGAATAAGATTCCAGTGTCTAAGTTCAACTATTTTTTCATTTATAGCAAGTTAGATACATAAAAATACAGTACATGGGAAGCATATGTTCATTCAAAGATGACATCCCTCCATACATGAGTCATTTCATTATTATTGTCCTAAAACCCATGCACCATGCCCCATGCCCACATTGCAAGCAAACTAAACAAAAGTATCAATATGCAGCCAAATCTTACGACTTTTAAGAACCCAATAGTCTCTAGCTTCCAAATCCGCACTCCGCAGCATGTTACTCTTCCAGGACTAACCAAAGTCACAATAACTGTCCTGTTTTCCTTCTTTTTGCCTCCATGGATATGAAATCCGCTTAAGCAGAAGTTCATTACCACCAGACCTATAAGTATCAATCCTCAATCCTTAAGTGGACAATCTTCCTATGAAAAGCCAACATGAACATCAGTCAAAGTAGGCAAAATGGATATTAGTAAATTAATATCTAGAAACTAGAAAGTATATTGCAAACTAGCCAAGAAAGTGAACTACTATAAGCAATCTGAGCACTCAACAAAACTCTCAAGTAAATCGATTTTGAAGACATCCATGAGCATTGTTATATACAAACTTACATTTTGAAGACATCCATTGCCACCAAAGTATATATTACTGCTAGTATATACTCAATGGAGTCCATCATGTTTTATTTAATTATTACTAGTATTTGAAATAAAGATGGCTGGAGAGGACAACTTTTATTTGCACTTTTGCAGAGACTTATAACTCAGAAATTATAAGAGGGCAAAAGCTATATAAATGTAAGGCAAATACTATCTATATATTCCAAATGCACAAGGTGAACAAGAAAATAGAACCACACCCAAATCATATAAAATATATACAATATTTAAACAAAAGATGAAGACACGCCTTATATTGTTCGGCAGTTCGGGGAAGCTTAGAGCAGCCATCGTAAGTGAAGGTATTTCTCTGTCCTATGCATAGTGGGAAGACACTAATGAAATTTAATCAGGCACCATTTACATGCTAAGTGCAGGTGGGTGAAGTGTGAACATGTAAAAAGTTGCAGACTTTCATTACAAATTCTATATATTTTTTTTTTGGGCATAAATGCCAAAATGCATCGCCAAAATGCATCTTAAAATTTATACAGACTGTCACTTTGCACCCAACTTTTATTATTTTGATCATATCGCATCCTAATTTTTTATTTTGCGTACATTTTGCACCTTCGTCACCGAAAATTCGTTAAGTACCCGACTGTGCCGGTATGATGCTGACATGGCATGCCACGTCATACGAAAATTGCCACCTGGCATGCCATGTCAACCGAAAATTGACACGTCGGCTTAAAAAGAAAATAAAATAAGAAAATTTTGCCACGTCAGCATGCCACGTGGCATTTTAATCGTATAACGCATGCCACGTCAGCACCGTAACGGCGCCGTAACCATTTTTCGTCACAGAGGGTGCAAAATGCATGCAAAATAAAACATTAGGGTGTGATATGATCAAAATAAAAAAGTTGGGTGCAAAGTGGCAGTCCGTATAAACTGTTGCACCAAAAATCTCTTTGGGAGTTTTGGGAGTTTTGGGCGTGCAGTCAATTTGCTGAAATTGACAGAGAGGTTGTAGAAACGTGAACTGGTGCGCGGAGCAGCAAAATTGAAAGATCAGAGCGATTTGTGGGGATTGGATCAAAGTCACACCGGAACATTTAAATTATTGGATCCACACCAACATTTCTTCCTGAATTTGCGTTTGCAAGATCTCCTCAATTGAATTTGAAAGAAAAATAACAACAAATTGTTATTGCTGAGAGAGAAACACGTGTACAGTGTTTTTATGTTCGGAGACAAGATTGAAACAAGAAAATAACACTAAAAGAGTGTTTGGGTGTCCGGAGACAAGATTGAAACAAGGAAATATTGAAGAACGAGTAAGAACTCGTGATTCATAAGAGAAAAAAACGCGGAGCTTTTGAGTGAAAATAAGCACGGAGCTTGGTTTTTTGCGAGGAGCAAGTTTGTAGCTGCAGGAACTGGTTTGTGTAGCTGTGGAAGCGTGTTTGAAGCACTGGAGTTGATCCCTTTATATAGGGGGCGGCATGGGCCTAAAATCTGATGGGCTTGACTTGCTGAAGAAGGCGAATTCCTCCTTCTTAGGAAATGACAGCTTCCAGGAAGGTGAGGTGAAGCTTCTTTCTCCTTCTGATAGCTTCCAACGGCTGGGAGGAGGGAGGAGACTACCCCAAGGTGTCATCCTTCTTGATGGAGGACGACAATTTTCCCTCTTGATGGATGATGGACGCCTTCTCCTTCTTCCTATCGCACTTCAGCATTCCTTCGTTGCTTCCTTTGAGCTGAAATCAACTAATTTGACTAAGAAGTGGCCTCCGGACATCAGGACTTGGAATTTTAACATCAAAGCCACAAAATTGACTATACTTAGTCATATTTAGCTCATCAAATTATAAAAATAATACTTAGTCAAGAAAATGGCTTAAACTGGGGTGTAAAAGCCACATGTCCTTAACTGAAAAACTTGAAAAAGTTGCAAACGAAGTCGGAATAAGCCAAAATTTGACCAACATGGTTTAATCACCCTAATATGATATTAGGAAAAGACTTTGTCAAAAATCACCATGTTTTCATAGTGAAATTGGCTTCTCTCCCCAAACTGTCTTTAATTGAAAACAGTGATTAAGTTTTTCCACAGGTGTCGGAATAAGGTGAAATTTTACCAAGATGATCTACATGACTCAAGGATCATCATGGTATGCTCCCTTGTTGAAATAGCAGCCTCTAACCTCCGTAATTGATCAATTTTACCATTTTGTCCTTAATTGATCAAAATGCAAAAGTTATAGTTTTGCCTCCCGGGGGAAGGGAGAGGGATAGGCGATTTCTTCATTATGCTTGGTCGACTATGTTGAGGAGGTATGAGGTTGAAAATCTCATGCCTCTCTCACGTAGATAGGTGTTTCTCTTGCTGACAAACTTTAGCTCTCTGCCTCCTTCCTGCACGAATAAGAAAATAACTTTCTTGAGAGAGGAGGGCGGCCTCTCCTCATCATGGGAGACGACTTGGGCTTTGTCATGTGAGTCCATAAGATGTTTTCCATCTCATGGTATGATGGCATACAACTTCCCTTTTTTCTGCTTGTCTTCCTAGATGACAGTAGCATTAAAGGAAACTGCCTCCTCATCACCTATCATACCACTTTCCTTAGTCAGGGGCGGCATTCAAGGGAAAATTAATAATAATTATTCTGAAAATAATTATTATTTAATATTTATTTAATAATTTTCGGCCCTTATTAATTAATTACATGATTTTCCTAATTCTATCAGAATCAGGGTGGTGCAGAAACTAAGTTTCATCAGGACTTTTAATTAAATCTTGACCACACATCTTAATATTATTTATGTGAAGACCAATTTACCCTCAATTGTAAATTGAGGTATAAACAATACCCCCCAAGCTTAAGTCCTTGAATTAAAAGGATTTGAGCTTGTATATAAGGAAATTGGTCTTAGGCCAAAATCTTCCTCTTATTTTCCTAGCCAACGTCGACACCCTCTTTGGTACCATACTTAGCCAAAAATTTCAGCAACTTTTCAAGCTCCAATGGCTTCCAAAGATCAAGGTTTCAACAACAAAAATCATCAATCAAAGTCTTCCTCCATGCCAAGCAATTCAAGCCGCATCTCCTTGTTCTTGGAGGCTTCCAAATCTTTGGCAAGGATCAAGCAATTTGGATCAAACTCCCATGAAAGCAACCCCAATTCGGCTCAAGCAAAGCCAAAAATCAAGTCTATGGTGATTGATCCCAAATCAACATCAAACCAAGGTAATTGCTTCATGAAATTTCAATTTTTGAATTTAAATTCATCAACTTTCTTTCATGCCACAAACCCTAGGGATTTAGCCATGTTTGTATCGACTTTGATGATGAATTTTGAGCAATATAGCTACTGGAATTTTGAGGATTAATTTGATTTAGGAATCAAATCAATTTGATGAAGAAATTGGGAAAAAAACCCTAGCAAAATCACATAGTTTTCGACCTAGGATTTAATTTTTTGCCACAAATCTTTTTAATTAACATGTTGCTGCATATAATCATGAATCATATGGCATGCATGAAATTATGTTAATTTGATAGAATTGGGACTAGGGTTCATTGATTAGGGTTAGAAACCCTGATTTGCAACATTCAGCCTAAATTGGCCAAAACACTAAATTCAATTCGGCCTAGATCTTAATTCAGCCAAAATCGACTTCGGGCAGCATGTTTTCCTCATGTAATTAGGTTAAATTACTTAAGAATAAAACCTAATTTGATTGGGATTAAAACCCTTAAGTGCCACGGAGTCTTGCCTAAATAAAAAATTTTTTTGGCCATATTGTTGGAGTCTTGCCTTAACATTGTTAGCTTCCCCAAGATAAACCACCAAAACCTTATCCAATGAGAATAATGGACATGTTAAAATATGAGTTTTTAGAATTAATTAATTAATTATGCTAATTCCTAGGAAGTATCTAGACCAAGCCACAACATTTGTGCTATATAGTTAAGGAAAAAAGCCACTTAAGATAAACGTTGAGCAACGATAGAAATGAGCCACTATTAAGGAAAAATATGACCTGTTTATACAATGATTTACACCCAGGGTAACCAGGTAATTGCTCACTGGAGGGCCAAGATTTAATCTCTTAAGTCCTATGGATGGCTGGATTTATTCCACCCTAGGCTAAATTTTATTAGGAAAAAGATTGGTTTTTTTTTAATTTAAAAGTCTTAATTTCTCATAATTTAAATTATGGAAATTAAGCAAATTATATAATCTTTACTTAGAGAGGTATTTGGGTCGCCCCATTTACAATATAAATTGGGTCAGGCTGGCCCATGCTCTTGAATCCGGATTTAAGCCCTCCCGGGATAAACTTTTCATTCAATTAAGGACAAGGGAATTAGGGTTTGAAATTCGAAGATGAAGATGAACGAATTTGGGGTTTCGTCCTTTATTAAAGTTGTTCAAAATATCATGATGAACACACTGTCCAAATTTCAGCTCATTCCGATCTCGGAAGTAACTTTTTCATTTTTTGCAATTAAGGATAGAATTCAATCCCGGGGAGATTTTTGCATGGCAATTTCACCATTGGCATAAAATCTTAGTTTTCATGCCATATTTATGCTATATGGAGAAATTGAGCCATGTTCGACCATTTTCGTAACTTTTCACTTTTATTCAATTAAGGCCAATATGGCTGTTTGACCTCGGTTTAAGCCATTTCCTTAATCGGATTTTTATGATATTGACATATGATGTTAGTGGCATGGTATTGAGCATATTTTGAAGTTCAATTAATAATGTTCAAGTCATTTGCCACTTGGAAGCAGTTTTCAGCACCATTTTGCCTCTCTGCACTTGGTTTTCCACCCCTGCTTGCTGCACTGAAGCTATGGGCTGCCATTTAATTCGAAATTTGACTTTTAAATGTGATAATTATCACATTTCAAATTCCAAAACATGATGGAAGCTTCCTTGGCTGAATTGGATGAAGTTTCCTTAATTGAAGGGATTTGAAATCAAAGTTTAAATGCAGAGGATCGAGACGAATCAAGAGGGAGTCATTTTTGGCCGTCGGATTGCTCTAACCCTAGCCAAGCTGCCCTCTATATAAAGAGAAGCCTCTCCAACGTTGCAACCCCTTTCAACACACACAACTCTCCAACAGAACAAACAACAACAACAACAACTTGCCCTGCGCAAATCAAATCAAGCTCCGTGCTTTCAAATCTCAAGCCCTTGGCTTTCACTCTCATTTGTAAATCAAGTTCTGCACTTGATCATTATTTTTATAATCTCTCAAACCCTGTTCTTACAAGTTCTGTCTTGTATTTACATGCTTGTTGCAATCAAAATAACAACATCTTGTTATTTTTCTCATTTGAATCAAGAAAATACCTTTTTTACAGCAATCCCTTGTTTTCTGAATCTGGAATCAATGATTTAAACACTCTTGTGTGACTTTGATTCAGGATCTGCAAATCGTTTGGTTATTTACATGTTTTTACATTTCGCTGCACTCAAAGAATTCCTTAATTTTCCTCCGCACCTTTTTATCATTTTTACAACAAAATTGATCATTTATTTTCCTCGCTTCCTTTTTATCAATTTTTATACAAAATTGATTGGCACACTCGGTACCCTTTTCACCAAAGTCTCCAAAGAGATTTTTTGGCGCGAACATGACCCACGAGGGCCACCACCCCCACATTGCCAAATTGAGCCATGAAAATGATATCCATGCTATATAACATGTTAGATTATGTACATTCTAAGAGAAAATTAACAGCTGGAAACAGTCCCCGCATGCACAAATTCGAAGCTAAGAAACAAAACATCTTCAAAAGGCAGTTAAAGTTGGACAAAAAGATGAAAATATCCCTTGCATATATTTCGACAAAAACCAAGTTCTCCCAAAAGCTTGAAACTCTCAAAACAACAAGGCAGAAATAGTCAAAGCTTTCTCTACTACTAAGATTACTGTCAGCGACTTAAGTTTAGAAAATATATTAGTTGCTCACATAATAGGAACTATGAAGAGGGTTTTGAAATCATTAGTGGCTCCGTTTCATTAAGTTTTGAAAATGTCTCAACAAGCTGATACCTAGCAAGAGTGTTACACTCCAAGAATATTCTCTCTTGATATCTTTGGCTGATAAGGACATTCTGATTTTATATTAACAAAACTACCGATAGGCAATAGGCAAGTTCCTGTCTTCCTGGTTTATTAAAGACCAGAAATCTAGTTGCCCAAATTTTAAGCCCATTTTCATTTACTATTAGATTATACAACCAATCACAAGCTAAAACCAAAAAAGCAGCTTAATTATAAATTCCAAATCACTCAAACTATCAATATCAGCTTGATTACAACTTACCAAATCAATCCCCTCCTTGTTGAAATTCTGGGGATCCAACAAAGCTCCCAAGCTCTTAACTCATGATAAATCAAACTGTCAAACAAGGAACCAAGATAGACCAATACATGTTATTCATTAGCATTACATGTATATGAACTTACATCAATCAATGCTGCATATAATTAACTTTTATACATAACAAAGAACCATATCATATCATGAATCCAATCATTGCTGCAGAGTTCAACAAATTCCTAACCTCAAATAAGTAGGTAAATCCTGTTCCAGAAACAAGTTCTTAAACTATTTTCATCCAAACTAAATTAGCTCCAACATATAGAGTCAATATAACTACCATCAGTGTAGACTATAGAAATCAAACATAAGATCCTATCACATTACAGCATAATCCTAAAACAAATAACAATCATTTTGAATTTCATAAAATCCCAAACCAGAAAAACTTGAAGCAGAAAGAGGAGAACTAAGAACCAAAGGCTGAAATTAGAAAAGATTTTAGAAAAATTTCATCTAACATGTTTGCTTAAGAACAAATCATCCACCGATAGCCCTTGGGGAGGGATTTAATAGCTTGGAGGGATTAGATAGCTTGAACCGTGGATCTCGTTGAAGAAAGTGAAGATGAGCATGGTTTCAGTTGTGATAAGAGGAAAAATGGATTAAAGAAGAATTCAGGAAAATCAAGAAGAAGAATATTTTCGAGAAGAACTTCCATGAACACACGGATAGAGTTTTAGAGAAAAGGGGAAATTGGTTTTACAATTCAACAACCTGAATTCGTGTTGTTTACAATAGAGCATTTATACAATTGAATCTATGAATCACATGTGGGCTTAGGGCAATTGGGCCGGGTCAGCCTATTTTCTCCACATATCAATACTCCCTCGCCAAAATAAGCCTGGTCCTCAAAGGCTAGAATATGGAAATTGCTGCTCAACTTTCAAGTAGCGTTCTGATGAGCTTCCAATGAACCAAGATTGTTTTCCTTTGTCAAATGGCCAGTGGTTCCAACGAAGCACACTGTGATAGACCTAGTAGCTAAATAGTTCCAATGGGGTGATACGTGCCAAGCTTCTTTCTTGCAAAGTCCCTGCCAAATCCTTACAAGCTGCCACACATACCACAAACACAGTAACCCTCATGATTTTATACCCATCTGCTGGGATAACACTCAAAGCATGAACTGGAATTTGAGGTGCTTATTCCCCAAATTCTTGAAAGGCTACCTCAGATGAATGATTCTCATCTTCTACTTCAATTGAGTACAATGGCCTTTTACAACATCTATGTCCAGATACATATTTTTCATCACACCAAAAGCAAAGATCCTTAGCACTTCTATTATCAAAGTCAGTATTGGATCGCATCTTACGAGCTCTGTCATTTCTTTCTCCAAGATGTGTTTTTTAGATTTTATTATGCTTTGGGTTTTATTTATGGGTTCTGTTTGTTGTGTGGGTATGAAAGGTAGTTTCTTGCTGTCTAATGGTGCTATTTCTTGTTGTAAAGTGAGGATGGTGGATTCTTAGAGTTTGGCGAAAGCTAAAGCATGGTCTGAATTCTGAGGAGAAAACATTCTAACATGCCGTTGTATATAGGGTTTTTAATGCATTAAGAAAGAAATTCAGAGCATATCAGGTGTCACATTAACACGACCCAATAAAACTTTAAATTTCTTATAAAATTCATCCACCATACTAGTTTGTTTCAATGCTAGTAGCTCTAACATAGGATTTCCATAGAGCTTATTCCCAAATCTTGCAGGCAAAGTTTTCAGGCATTCAGGTGTCGCACAATGCTGCAGTCGAGTTCCACCATTAACGCTGCTCGCCGCCGGTGACTGAGGAATCTTCACCATCTGCAACTGGGCCAATTGATTCTTTTGGATGTTCAAGGCGACTATATCTCCCCTCCCCTGATGGAAGCCATTGTTTGTGACTGCTTCTGTTCTTGGCTTTGAAGCTTGGCCAAGATTTCTTGCATCGTATCCTCCAACCGTTTGATGTCGTCGGTGCAAGTCATTTTCCGGTGCCGGGATCAGAGCTCTAATACCAATTGATAGAAGTGAAATTCAATCAGAAGTAATTCAGGGAAGAAGAGAATACATAAGAACTTCCTCCGAGAATAGCTTCAACAATGGCAGTTATTTGCCTAAAAGAACAGAGAGTTTTAGAACAAAGGAAATTGGGTTTATCATTCAACAATGAATTGATTTTGGTTACAATTGCTATTTATACAAAGGAAAGACACGTGTTCAATTGTAAACACACGTGCGCTTCAAATCCCTCTCTAAATAAGCCTTGTCCTCAAGGCTAGGAATCTAGCAATTTCTGTTGAAAATTGAAAAGAATAATCCAAGGCAGCCCCATTCCTACATGTGATAGTTTTCCTCTGTCAAATGGCCAGTGGAACGAATGCAGCAACCTGCTATGGAGTTGAGTTCCAATTGTATGATGCCTACCAAACTGTTTTTTGAGTCGATTAACATGGAAGATTGGGTGCAGTTGAGAACCTTGCGAGGTCCAAGCAGGATCTCTACACATAGACAAACATGACAAGGTACTGCTATTGGCTACATCTAGCTTCAAAGGTTTCACAGCCATAATCTTTCACCCAACTGTCTTGGCCATTTCATAATTCCCTTCCTGGTATTCTTCCACTTCCAGTACATAAAGCCGCTTACTGTTCTTGCATTGGAGTTTCTTTTCCATGAAAATAGTTACTTCCATAGTTTTATAACCTTCCTTAATTTCACCAGTTAATGCACGGACATAAATATGAGGTGTTAATTCAGCAGAGTCATGCTCCAAATTCTCAAAAGACTCCATAACCACATTTTCATTCTCATCAATTTCAACCAAATATAATTGCTTATTGCTGCAACTATGCCCTGGTGTGTATTTCTCATCACACCAAAAGCATAAACCTTTGGCCCTTTTTTCATCAAGATCAAAACTCTTAAGCAACTTAGGTCCTTTTCCAGGTTCTTTTGGAGGTGGTTGTTTGGTCGAGGTTGATATAGGCTTACTGATAGTTTGTGTTTGGTTTGCAATATTTGGTTTTGGTGGTGGAAGTAAGGATGGTGGTCTTTTGGTATAGCCAAATTCTTCCTGCAAAGATTCAAAAGTGGATTTTTGCAAGCGAGCTAGCACCAAGGCATCATATAGAGTAGTGGGTCAAAACATTCTAACAGATTGTTGAATATAAGGATTTAAAGCCTTCAAGAACGTACTAACAGCCTGATCTTCTGACATTTGAACTCTACCCAACCAATAATCACATTCATCATGGAGTTCAAGTACAATACCTGTTTGTTTAAGTGAGAGCAATTGCGTCATCGGATCTTCATTGATCTTGTTCCCAAAACGCTGTTCTATAGTTGTTACAAATTCATCCCAAGAGACATCTCCCTGATAAGGCTTAATTCGCACCCATTTTTGGTGCCAATGCATCGCCCACCCTTCAAGATTGATACTGGCCACCAAAACCTTAGACTCTGGTGTGTTAACTCCATGTAATTTTTGATGATCACAAAACATTCCTCTTTGATATTTAATTAAGTCTAATTAAGTGTGTAGGCTTCAAAGAATCTCTTTATCTCAAATTGGAGCACAAATAATCTTTGGAGAAGCGCTTAGAAAGGAAATTTTGAAGAAATTCTCAAGGAAATTGAGTGTTCAGAGATTGGAATAAAATGAAGTTTTAATCGATTAATGTTGAAACATGAAACTTGAGTTTTCATCGATTAATACTGCATCCGTACATGCTGTCAACACTGCCACTTTTCTAATTGAAGACTTAGTGAAGGCTAGTTTTAGTCGATTAATGTTGGAGTTAAAATTGAAGTTTTCATCAACTAATAGTGTCAGTCTCATTACAGGACAAAAAAACAGCTAGTTTGAAAAAGTGGAAAAAGTGCTATAACGGCTAGAAAAGAGCTCCTACGGCTAGAAACTTGTGAGAGGGTATATATACACATCATTAAAGCCTTTTGAAGGGATCCAAGTGAGAGATTATTCATTGTTCATCATTATTGAAGCCAAGAAGTCATTTTTTCTGTTTGTTCTTCATTCCTACTAGTTTTGAGAGAAAATAGTATTGAGTTAAAATTTGTACTTGGGATCTTTGGGAGATCATTGTACTTCTTTATTTATCTTTTCTTGGGTAGAAACAAGTTAGGATCAACTTGTTTTGAAGATTAGAGCTTGGGAAGAGCTCACTTTGTAAAAGGCTTGGTGGAAGCTAGAATTTCACCGGTTTAGTGAAGTGTTTGTGAAAATCCTTGATTGGGGAGATCAATGTAGAGGATGTAGGTGTGGGATCACCGAACCTCTATAAATTGTGAGTATTCATCTTCTCTAAACCTTCCTTTTACTTTGTGTTGCAATTTATCATCTTTCTACTTTCAAACTTCATATATTTCATATACCCTTTTACCCAACCTAGCAAAAGTTCTTGAGGTTGCCATAAACTTTTTAAAAGTGCTATTCACCCCCCCTCTAGCACCATATCAAGGGCCTATCAATTGGTATCAGAGCTTAACCCATTCTTTTAAGGCTTAACATCCTTGGGGAAGATCTAAATGGCAACACAAAATACTCATCTAGTTGAGGGTCAACCCATAGATAGACATCCCTTGTTTAATTGCACAAATTATGAGCTTTGGAGCACTAGAATGGCTATATTTATCAAAGCTTATGATTATGAGGTATGGGATGTAATTATGGATGGTCCTTTTATGCCTACAAAGAGCTCCAATGCTAGAAGAAAGAAGATTGCAAAGAATAGGAGTGAATGGTCAATGGAAGAAAAGCGAAAAGTGCAAGCAAATTTGAAGGCCATAAATGTTCTTCATTGTGCTTTAAGCCAATCCGATTTTGCTCAAATTTCAACATGCTCCAATGATAAAGAAATTTGGGAGAAGTTGAAAAAAGATTACTCCACACCAAAGGTCGAGGCATCGAAAGCTAAAGTGGAAGCTAATCTTTGCTTGATGGCCATAGAAGATGAAATTGAGGTAACTCCTAATTTACCCATTATTTATGATAATGACTTATGCAAGATGATTATGATAGTTTGTGTGATGAATTTGATAAACTAATTTTAAAATACAAAGTTTTGAAAAAGAAAGTCAATGCATTGAATGATGATCTTGAAAAAATTAGAATTGATTTTCAAAGTGTTTTTGATAGTAGGAATATGCTTCAAGTAGAATTAGAACGTGCAAAGAATGATTATGATGTCTTGAAGCTAGATTTAGAGAGTAAGAGTAAAGCCTTGCGAGAGGCACTTATTGATAACTTAACTTTAAAGCTTACAATTGATGAATTATCAAAATCAAATTTGAAAAAAGATGTAGGAAGAAATGCTTCTCTTAAATATTCTCATCATGCATCACATGTATATTGTTTTAATTGTGGAAGGAGAGGTCATCTCTCTTACGATTGCTATCATAAGGGTGGTAACCATCCTAGAACAAAGATGATTTGGGTACCTAAAGGTTCCCATGTTTTGACTAACCCTCAAGGACCCACCAAAGTATGGGTACCTAAAGTTCAAACTTGAAAAGTTGTGAATGTAGGTTGAGCAAGAGTAAAAGGATCAAACATTGAAAGCTCAACCAGAAGAGAAATAGCCATGAGGCTTTGTACATGGCTATTCTAGGAACATGAATGACAAATCCAAAGGTGTAATCCAAGGAATTGGAACCATTGGTAACATTTTCTAACACTCAAATCAAGCATGTTTAATTTGTTAGAGGGTTAAAGCATGACATGTTTAGCATTGGTGAACTTTGTGGCAAATAGAAATATAGAGCTTGCTTTGCTAATTTTCATATATGCCATGTGATTGATATTAGCATTAACAAAGTTGTTATCATTGGTTAAGTTTTGAAAATATTTGTATCATATTTCTTGATGATATTGATTTCAAAATAAATCATCTTTAGTAGCCAATGAATGATATGATGGTTTAGTTGTGGCATAAAAGATCAAGACATGTTGAGAAAAGCACTTTCTTTCTAAAAATCACAAAGGTTTAAAATGCATGTCTTTTTGAAAAGGAAATCAAATTTTCCGTTGATTGATTTATGCAACTTTGCCACTTGAACTATCATATGTTGACTTGTTTGGATTTATGGATGTTATCTATGAGCATGAAAGACAAGTTCTATTACTTTGTTGTTGTTAATCACTTCTCTAGGTATACATGAGTTTACTTTATTACTCACAAAGTTGATGCATTGAATATTTTTATGTATGTTCATTATATTACAATTCATGATATTTTTCTAGCACTCATACACAAAGCATTCTCAAATTGACATCATTTGTGGTTATGCTCTTGAATGAGATGTCTATTTGATTTTGTTGATACCTTGCATCATTTGGGAAATACTTTCACATTATCTTTTAGTAAAAATCATCTTTTGCATAATTGAATGAGATATGTGCTTGAATGTTGTATTCAAAGTTTGAATATTTCGTACATGTTTAATGTTAAAGAACTTTTAATATATTTAGATTTCTTGATGATTTTGAAAATGATAAGGAAAGAACTTGGCATGATATTTAAATTGCTTATCATTGATTGACATAATTTTTGTGATCTTAAATGCTAAATTCTTGGATTCATTATGTGAATAATCTTTTTGGCTTATATATGTTTATTGTGCTTAATGGATTCATTTTGACTTGACTTTTGAAAAATTTTGAGTTTAATTGGTTAACACATTATTTTATTAAAGAGCACTTTGAAAACTTTTTGTGATTTATGCATTTTTCTTGTTTTTAAAATGGTTTTCAAGCAAAATATTTGGTCAACTAGGCTTGTCAGTTAGTTGATATTCAAGGTTTGAGCTATAATGATTTTTTTTTTTAAATCATGCATTTTTGTGAATTGTTAATTGATTAGTGTAGAAGTTTATTGATTAAAGTTTTCTTGGTTTCAACCAATATGACTTTATTATTAACTTCATTCTAATTAGTTAGTTTCTCACTTGTTTAGAATGATAAAGGGACTAATATCATTGAGCTCATATTCCAAATCTTCATTCACTCTTGAACCTATTTTTGTTTTATCATACACTTTAAATTCCTTAAATCCTATCAAACTTTAGGAAGACTTGAACCAAAATTGAACACATCCAATTCATTTCTAATCTTCCTGAAACACTAAACTTCCTTTCAAAATCCCCACCACTACCCAAATAAGCCTTCTCTAACCCAAAGAAAATGGAAAGATGGAATACCTTTTGGAGCAATATTGGGAAGATGATATTAGAAAATTGTGAAATATTGAGAAGGAGAAATGTGTCTAAGGATAATGGATTTCTTTGAGAAATAACAAAGGGAGAAGGAAGATAAATGTTATCTTAGAAAGAATACCTCAAGGTTGAATTGGTTTACAAAGAGAGAGGTATGAAATATACTTGATTCCTTTGTTAATAGTTAATTAGAGGAAATGATTGATATATGAATGATTGCTATTGGAGAATCTTGAGCATTTGAATGTGAATCTATGAGTAATGAATTGAATTTAGGACTCTTTTGAATTTTTGGACATCTTTATTGTCCTATTTTCTATCATGGTGAGAGGATTCTTCATTAGAGATAATTTGACAATCAATAACTTGGTGGATAATGATATACATGATTTGCATGTGTTTTTTGATTGTTGAAGAATTGTTGATAAGGGATTATAACACCTACGTGAGATTGAATTGTGAATGAAATGAGATTAATGAGAGTATATTTGTGGAAAATATCTTGACTTAGCCAAGTCTATAATTTTATGATTTACTTGAAGAGGTATATTTTAGGGAAAAGGCTAAGTTTCCCATGGAAATGAGTGTCATGGTTGTACTTCAAGGGGCTATGAATGAGAGATACTTAATTGATCTTATGGGTGATATCTTTGAGAAATGAGATCTTTCACATTTGTAGGTGGATAAAGAAGAAGAATTAGAATGTGATCTCCTTGAAGGGAAACATATTCTATCAATGGAATTGATGATCAATCTTATGGTAAGAATGAATGACAAGCACATTGATGTCCAAAGAGCTTATGGAAGTAAAAGTATAGTTGGATATAGTGTGAGCAAATGAAAGAGCAATCAAGAAATAAAGGGAGTACTTTTAGAGCTCAAAAGAAGAAATGATAATGATTTGGTATAAGGAAAGTGATTGAGGATATCTTGAAAGAGTATGTTAGATGAAAGTAGAAATGAGAGTACAGAATGGAATGATGAAGACAATGGAGAAAATACCATCAAGCCTATTCCTAAACAACTCCACCATCTTCTTAGTCTCCTAATAATTCTAACTTTTATGCATGCTTTTATATGAGATGAATTTTCACTTAAGAAGTTTTGCTAGCTTGAATGTTCTTAAATGCCTATGCTTTTGAAATGATTTTATTGTCTTATGAACTAAAAGAGGAGAAGAGATTCTCTATTTTTTAAAATTGAGTTTTGTCTTGTGTTTGCGTTCCTTAATGCATGCCTTCCATTCCTCTTTTGATGATGTCAAAAAGGGGGAGAAGAGAGCATATATATAGGGGGAGTGTACTTAAAGGGTTTGTGTTAACTCAAATGAACTTATATTTTGTTGAGTGTAAAGTCTTAATGATTATGTTTTGATGTACATTTGCTTTGTGACTAAATTTGTTATTTATGAGCTAGAGGTCAATAGTCACCTAGTGAATTGTTGGATAGGATTGCATATATATAGGGGGAGCTCTTGCATCTTTTTTGTTGATATTATGCATGATTTTAGGGGGAGCTTTCCATGAGTTAATTTTGTGCATATCTTATATTCTTCTTATACAATGCAATTGTATATAGGTATCTAATTTAGACTTAACACTCTTTATTGCAAGGGGTGTTTTGTCATCATCAAAAAGGGGGAAATTGTTGACTCCATGTAATTTTTGATGATCACAAAACATTCCTCTTTGATATTTAATTAAGTCTAATTAAGTGTGTAGGCTTCAAAGAATCTCTTTATCTCAAATTGGAGCACAAATAATCTTTGGAGAAGCGCTTAGAAAGGAATTTTTGAAGAAATTCTCAATGAAATTGAGTGTTCAAAGATTGGAATAAAATGAAGTTTTAATCGATTAATGTTGAAACATGAAACTTGAGTTTTCATCGATTAATACTGCATCCGTACATGCTGTCAACACTGCCACTTTTCTAATTGAAGACTTGGTGAAGGCTTGGAGTTTTAGTCGATTAATGTTGGAGTTAAAACTGAAGTTTTCATCGACTAATACTTTTCTGACAGTGTCAGTCTCACTACAGGACAAAAAAACAGCTAGTTTGAAAAAGTGGAAAAAGTGCTATAACGGCTAGAAAAGAGCTCCAACGGCTAGAAACTTGTGAGAGGATATATATACACATCATTAAAGCCTTTTGAAGGGATCCAAGTGAGAGATTATTCATTGTTCATCATTATTGAAGCCAAGAAGTCATTTTTTCTCTTTGGTCTTCATTCCTACTAGTTTTGAGAGAAAATATGTATTGAGTTAAAATTTGTACTTGGGATCTTTGGGAGATCATTGTACTTCTTTATTCATCTTTTCTTGGGTAGAAACAAGTTAGGATCAACTTGTTTTGAAGATTAGAGCTTAGGGATAGCTCACTTTGTAAAAGGCTTGGTGGAAGCTAGAATTTCACCGGTTTAGTGAAGTGTTAGTGAAAATCCTTGATTGGGGAGATCAAGGTAGAGGATGTAGGTGTGGGATCACCGAACCTCTATAAATTGTGAGTGTTCATCTTCTATAAACCTTTCTTTTACTTTGTGTTGCAATTTCTCATCTTTCTACCTTCAAACTTCATCTATTTCATCTACCCTTTTACCCAACCTAGCAAAAGTTCTTGAGGTTGCCATAAACTTTTTAAAAGTGCTATCACCCCCCCCCTCTAGCACCATATCAAGGGCCTATCATGGTGGTGTTAGAGCGATCTTAAAGAACTGAGAACAACGATAAAGCCATCCGTTAAGGTCGTTTCCATCGAAGTGAGGGAAATAGATCCCCGTTTGTCTTGTCGAGAAATGATGTTGTCTGGCGGAGGGTTGCTGCACTTCGGTTGTCGCCACGGCAACTGCCGCCGTAGATGTCGAAGTCACAGCCGTCTGTTGCGATTGGATTTGAGTCATGGTCTGATTCTGCTTAAGATTGAACTCCGCAAAATCTTTTCTCAAGGAATCGATCGTCTTGCAATGATTCTGTTCTTGATTCTGGAGTTTCGCCAGAATCTCTTTCAGCAATTCCTCCAAACGGCGAACAACTTCCGCTTCCGTCGTGATTGCCGACGCCGGGATCAGAGCTCTGATACCAATTGATAAGAGGAAAAATGGATTAAAGAAGAATTTAGGAAAATCAAGAAGAAAAATGATTTTCGAGAAGAACTTCCATGAACACACGGATAGAGTTTTAGAGAAAAGAGGAAATTGTGTTTATCATTCAACAATGAATTGATTTCGGTTACAATTGCTATTTATACAAAGGAAAGACACGTGCTCAATTGTAAAGACACGTGCGCTTCAAATCTTCCACATAATGAGTTGATACGCAGGAAAATTGAAAATTCTTTTCTGAGAGGGAAGTACTAAGGAGAAAAGGCTCGAGAGAGGGAAGGCGAAGAGCCCGATAGAATTTTCCCTGTTTTCCCTTAGTTTTCAGGGAAAATGGGGTAAAGTTTTATTTAATAAATTTTACCCCCAATTTTCCCTATTTCTATTTTCCCCTTCAATTTCCCTACTAACCAAACTTAAAGAGGGAAAATGTGGGAATTTATTTTCTCTTCCCTATTATTTTTCCTACTTCCAAACTAAGCTATAGTTACCTTTTTCTCTCATCAAATTACCTACCATTTTGTTGGATTTCATCGTAATCCTCAAGTTAATATTAAATCACATATGATGAGAGAGGTTTGGACCAGGAGCCTGGAAAGATTAAAGTCCTCTCAATAAATGGCTTCGTGGATACTTGTGTTTTCACCGTTGTTTGGGTGAAAACCACTTACCACTTCAGTCAGTCACTTTTTTTTTTATATATACAATACCAAAGTTATAAATCACTGAAATGTTACGGCCATGAGTATGAGACCCATGTCCTAGCAACATTATCAACCAATTTTCCTACTTATTTTGCGAGAGGGTGGTTTCCTTTGAAAAGTTCAATTACTTTGAGCTCCTTTTTCAACCTGTGAATGTCATCCACCTGTGGTTGTTTCTTCCAAGTGACACACGTTCTGCCCGTCAGTGAATTGATCCACTTCCTGTTCCCAATTCTGCAATAAATCTTCTCTGCACCGCTTTCTTTTAGCCTGCGGAGAACCATTCTTGCCACCTTTTTGTCTCGCAAGCCATGGCTCCCTCACACGTATACTCTTGCAGAGGACAATAGTGTCCCCATTGTAGTCTCTTGCCATCAAAGCCACCCCAAACCAATTTGATGTTGGAGTTCTCTTAAGTTTAATGAAGATGATCCATTCCTTATCTTGGATATGAGGGAACTT
Organism: Corchorus olitorius; assembly: GCA_001974825.2. NCBI lineage: Eukaryota > Viridiplantae > Streptophyta > Magnoliopsida > Malvales > Malvaceae > Corchorus > Corchorus olitorius. The sequence continues at coordinate 35,533 of AWUE01020589.1, read as the reverse complement.
CTCACTAATGTTCACCTTTCTTTGTTCAATGTGTCTGTGAATTGTCTTTGAACTGATTTCATCAACATGTGCAATGCGAGCCCTCTCAATCCATTCATTTGTGTTTCTGATTCTATGAATGACAGCAACAAAATTTAGTTTTGAGCTTGATAGATTACCTTATTCTTTTGGACCCAAATCAACCACTTATTAATTAATTAATTATTGTGTGTTACTGTTTATTTAACAAAAAATTTCTATGTTTTTATAAGGGCCGAAGAAAGATGATTTCAATTTTCAAGTATTAAATTCTCAAGCCTCATAGTAAAATGCTCAATTTGGGGCCAAATGTTTGCGGGAATGTTCGATTTGGGGTCAAACATTTCAATTTGAACAAAAAAAGGCCAAACGTTTTCGGGCCTGCTCAATGTTGAACTTTTTCAGAAGGTGCTGGGGCAGTGCCAGACACGAGCTGTTAAATCCCTTTTATTTTCCACGTGGCTTTTATATTCGTTTGTCAATTTTCGAAAATAATTTTAATTTCTGAATTAAAAATTTAATTAATAAAAATAAAACGTTTTTATTGTTTTGCCCTTTTACCCATTTGAGTTAAAACTCAATTTTCCCCAAAAAATTTTCAGTCGACGATTGGCATTGGCGTTTCTTTTTCCTCTTCTTGTCTCACAGGCTTGACGCCATTGGTGGTGGATGAAGTTGTGGTGAATAAGGTCCTTAAGGCGGTCGTGCGAAGTCTCATGTGGAGGTTTGTCGTGGTTGAGATGAGGAGCATGTTGGCTTCTGGGTTTACAGAGATTATATTCTGTTTTCAATTAAGAAAAAAAACCCTAAAATATTTCATCTATTTTTCTTTTATTAATCTTGGAAATCTTCCCAAAAATCTAAAAATTAACCTTTTTCATCTATTTGTGTTATTGCCAACCACAAAGCTGAAAGATTTTTTTTCCTTTGTTTTTTTTCTTAAATCAACTGGTGATTTTTAGGGATTGGTTCGTTTAGAAGGTTTGATTCGAGCATTTTGGGGTGCGATTGAAGTTGTTTGTTCTGGGTTTGTGCGATTGAAGATTTGGTTTGAATTTATTTGGGTTTAAGGTAGTTTCTAGGGTTTTGTTCGATTTGGGATTTTGATCGGTGAAGAAGGTGGCTGCAATTATAACTTGGTGGAAGGCAAATGGGTTAAGTTCTGTACTTAATAATTCCAACCATTCACACGAAGCTGGGAGTAGTGGTTCTTCATCAATGCTCAATTGACATTCATGTATCAATCACGCTTTCATCATTTCTGCTGATATACTGCTACTTTCAGTTGCCTTACTCATCTTCATTTATAACAAGTCCCAAAGGAAGATTCAAATGCATTTCCGGTCACAATAGTTCCCTTTAATGCCAATTTTCTTAGCATTTTTTAATGGCATTTTGAGCATTTCATATTTGGACTTTGGGTATGGATTATTTACCAGAAACTTCATCTCTGCATTTCTGCTGTTACAATTTCAATTCCAATTTTTTTTGCTCAAATTGCAGTTTATGTTCAGAACCTGCTCTTTTCTTCTTGAAAATTTGTGTTTCCGTTGGGTTATTTGTTTTAATCATTCTTTTTGATACATAAGAACTAGTGAAAGTAAAAAGCTACAGCTACGGCCTCAGAGTGCCAATTCCGACCTGGTCTTCCTGTAGTATATGAAGGAGTTGTTGCGGAGGCTCGTTGTACATCGTAACTCCTTAGTCTGCCTCATGCGCCAGTAACGCCAAGCAATCAACACATCTATTCCCCTCCTGGAAAATCTGTCGTATCTCCATGATCCAACACCTTTAATAAGTTCCAAAATGTCCCTTACTAAGGTGTAACAAGGATGTGAAATCATCATAGCATGCTGGAGAAAGCGTACCACCACTGCTGCATCCAATTCAACAATTAAAGGGGCATATCCACGCTCCTTTGCAAGCAACAAAGCTTGCCGAACTCCCCATAACTCAGCTTCAAGGCTACTGGTGACACCTATATTAACCATGTAACTAACTACCCAATTACCTGAAGCATCTCAAATGAGCCCCCCTTGCAGACGCATGGTTATCCGTATGGCGTCGAGATCCATCAGAATTCAACAAGAAGTAACCAACCGGAGGGTGCTGCCATGTAATTAAACGATTTGAGACACCACTCAGCCTCTTATCCACGAAGAACACCTGGCCAGCTTCCCTTATGAGCTTCTCCGCATAAGCAATAATCTGCTCTGTGACTGGGAGTTTGGCATTTGTTTTATCATTCTATTAAAGTCCCTTTTCATTTGTAGCAAAATGAAAGATTTAATTGTTGGGTTTTTAGCAAGAGTTCGATGGAAGAGAAGAATAACATAAAGAGTAATAAAATAAACAGTTTGATCTCTTCCTGGTCAATTTTTGAACATTTGATCCCAAATTGAGCATTTAGCCCATGAGATTCTTCGTGGTCAATTTTTGAGTCATTATTTTCTTTGTCATTAATAATCCTAATGGAAGATATTTATGGAAAATTATTTGGGCAAGAAATCTATTTTCCATATTTAATTGATTTTTTTAATTAAAAAAAGGACAAATAAAGAATGGTTAAGAAAATGGCAAATCAAGCATTGCCTTGCAACGAAAGAAACCAAGAGTTGCAAAGTGGCTAAATAATGACATGTTTGTTGTCTGTTGACATGTTTTGCTGGTAGACTCACCCACCAAAATCAGGTGACGACGCATGTAGAATCCGGATTACTCAGAGCTTTATTCTGGATACCGGATGGAATAAAAAAAAGGCAAATTATACAATACACCGGCGGTGGAGTTTAGCAGACTACACAAGCGGGTCCTGAAGGGTGACATGTGTCCTCTAGGGACTAGATTGAAATATTTAAAACTTAATTAATTAAAAAAATGGACATGTGTCAACTCCACAACCCGCTTATGGAGTCCAAAGTTTACACCGCTAGTGTATCAAATAATTACCCATAAAAAAATTGATTTTATGTACAAAACCATTGTTTCTATCATTATTATATGTTTGTGTTTGTATAAAGGGAAAAAACTCTCAAGAAAAAAAGTTGAAGAAGAACGTAAGCAAATCTCTCCCCTCTACCTCCCACATATGGAACAAAATTCTCCAAAGGCTTGCCCTTCAGCATCCTATTTCAATTTTACAATTGTTCTGGTTTTCTTCCCAAGCCTAAGGAGATAATGATGAGTCAATTGGCTAAACAGGTGAAGATTCATCAGGACTAGCCTTATTGCCAGACTTGTCACTGGATGACTCTTGACCTATCTCTAAATCTAAGGACCCCATAAAAGAAATGCTGACGGTTTCTTCTGGACTTAAGACACTAGCATTCAAGAAGGGAGGTTGCTTTGGAGAGGGAATTTCATAATTTGCATCAGTTATCATCTTAACTACTTCTGCCATGGATGGTCTTAGTGCAACTGAAGCTTGGGTGCATAGCAATCCTACTAGAAGTACATTTGATGCCTCTTTCTTGTTGAATTTACCGTTTAAGCTAGCGTCAATTGCTTCTGTAATCTTGTTGTCCTTGTAATGCTTCCACACCTGATAGATACATGATCAGACATCAGATTTGCCAGAAAAAACATGGTAATGTCACATATATACGTAACATGGGACTCTTCGATCGGCCTTCGCTCATGTACCATGTTTAACACCTTGTCCCGAGTCCATGTACCATAGGTTACAATAAACCATGAAGAAGCTATTCTTTGTTTTTTTATAGTTTGGATGTTGTGAAATGGATTGTGAATCTTACCGAGTACAATATTGAACTCGAACCCTGTGAGAAAACAGTGTTTTTTCTACCAGTTGCAATCTCAAGAACCAGCACCCCAAAGGCATAAACGTCTGCCTTTTCTGTAAGTTGCCCTCGAACAAGATATTCAGGAGCCATGTACCCTCTGCAACATAAATTTTCCGAACATAACTACTTAAAAGTGAAGTTATTCATAATGTAATTTGCAGACATGAATGAGGAAGTGAAGACATCACGAACAACATGAAAATAACAGTGTAACTTGTAGCAGAAGTAAGCAATAGCTAAGAAAAGATAAAAATCCTTACAGTGTCCCAGCAATTGCTGTGCTAACATGGGTTTTATCTTGAGCAACACAACGAGCAAGTCCGAAATCCGCAATCTTCGGGGTGAAATTCTCATCTAGGAGGATGTTGCTGGATTTTATGTCTCTGTGAATGATTTTTACACCAGAACCACCATGAAGATATGCCAGCCCTTTTGATGTTCCACATATGATTTTGTACCGCTGTGACCAGGTTAGAATAATTGATGTCTTCTTTACTGTATCAGATAAAGGCTTTGTTACAGACTAGGAGAAATTCCAGTAACAAGAAAAACATTAATGAATACCAAGGCATAACCAAAGTGAGAAATGATAACAATCAGATTAATTGAGAAAGAACTTACCGAAAAGGATTTGATCAAGGCTCCTATTAGGAACATATTCATAAACTAGAAGACTCTCAGGCCCTTCAATGCTGCATCCCAAAAGCCTTACAAGGTTCTTGTGTTGAACTCCACTGATCGAATTCACTTCATGAAAGAACTGATCCACCCATTGTCGCGTATTGAAGAACAATCTTTTAACAGCAACAGTTTGACCATTAGGGAGAACCCCCTTAAACACTGAGCCTGCACCTCCTTGGCCTAATTTCCTTGATTCGTCGAAAGAATTAGTCGCCTCTTCGAGTATTTCGTACTTGAAGCTCAAATTAGTCTTGTTTCCTGTAGCCGGAGTGTCATCTAGACCACCTAGAAAATAGTGTTAAGAACATAGAAAATTGAGAGAAATCATAAATTTCTAGTACGTAGTTGAATTGTAAAAGAAGCCATAGATTTATATATGATAATACCATCTTTCTTCTTGGATATTATTATCTTGTAGCTTAAGAAAGCAACAATGGTAGCAACAATAGCTATTATAGCTGATGCTACAGCCATTCCTATAATTGTCTGTCGATTAAGCACTACAAAAAAGAAGAGAAGGATAATAATATTATTAATCAAACACATGACAAAAGCCATAGATTGTAGACAAAAGTGTTTGATAAAAATCCACTCTGTTTTCTGAATGGCTTATTACCATGATCATTTCGATGTGGTTCTCTAGGGTAAAATCTGTTTGTGGTATACCTCATAACACACCCGGTAAACGTCGCCCTGCCTTCGGCTCCAGGGGAACATTTCTTCAGTTTTTCCCCTGCTCTCGTCAAACACTCTTTGCAAGATTCGTCACTAATCGTCTTCCAACACTGAGCTCCGGCGTGAATCGTAAGCACTCCTCCCTTCGTCTCGACTGTTCCGTTCCCTTTTCGCTCCGTCGTAATATCGATCAGTTTCGTGACGGCTTGATCCAACCTGCTTTCGAAATCCTGAAGCATGCAGGTGTCGTTCGACAGAGCATCCGACGGTGAGCCACAGGTTGCTACATCATATTTGGGATCGATAGATTCGTTGTAGAAGTCATAATCATCGTAACGAATGAAGCAGCGATCAAGATAGATACGGCCTGACGTGGCAGGGATGCAAGTTTTGAGTTTTTCTTTTCCGGTTTCGAAACAGAGTCTGCATTCGACTCCTCTAAAACCATCGTAGCAATGGCCTAACCCAAAGACTTTAAATACCGTCTGGTTCAATGTAAACGTATTATAGCCAAGGGCTGGAACGGTTCCAGACAAATAATTCATCACCTTATTAAACTTTTGGAGGAATCTCTGACTCTGAGAGGTTTCATTGGAGGATCCACACGCGAGGTGGAAATGGAACACAGTTTCAGCATGATCAGAGAGGCAAAGGGAAAAACATAAAGAAAAAATGAACAACACCCAAATAATATTCCAAGAATATGGCGTTGAGAATCGCATTGGGTTCTAACAAAATATCCTCTGTTTGCTTTTTGGTTTCCCCCTGCTATATCCTCTGTGTTTTTTTCCCCTCCTTGTGCTCTGTTTTTTACGTCTTCACATTTTCTAGGCAAAACTTTTTCTCTTGTCTCCAACCCCTTTCTGTTTTTTTTGTTAATGTCCAAGGGGATTGGAGAAGGAGACAGGAAAATTAAAATGTTTTGTCAACTTCTCAGCAAAATGATGGTTCCCTATCCCCCATTCACATCTCATGCTGGAATCAAGTTGTTAATAGTCCTGGTTAACAAAGGCTGTTTGTAATTACCTGTTGGCAGGCTTTTTTAAAACGACAAATTGCTCTACAGATAAGCAAGATTGGAGGAAGTATGCCTAAATCTTCTCTCCAAATAATTACATGGCAATGTATATATATTTTTTTTGGCACAAAGATAGCACATGGAAATGTATATTTAGTTGAGCAATTGTTTAGATAGATCCGGCTTATCATGGGCTTAACTTAATTAGCAAAAAGGCTTCGGACTTTAAAAAACAGCCAAATAAGTCCATGAATTTTTATTTTGGCCAAATAAGTCCCTGAACTCTTAAAAAAGCCAAATAAACTATTTTACTAACGGCAATCAACTTTGTGGTTAAATTTTGCCACGGGCCAAAAATTTCCACGTTGCCAAAATTATTTTTTCTGTAAAAAATAATTAAATTTTCTAAAGAAATTTAAATTTAAATTTTATTGGCAGAAAAGAGTTTAAGAACATTTTTTTCTGAAAATTTAAGTTTTTTCGAACAAAATAATTTTGGCCACGTGGAATCTTTTACAAACGTGGCCTGATGATGTGGTCAAATTTAACGGCAAAGTTGACTGCCGTTAGAAAAAGGGCTTATTTGATCAAATTAAAGGTTCAGGGATTTTTATTTGCCACAAAAGTTCAAGGGTTTATTTGGTCATTTTGTGTAAGTTCAAGGGCATTTTTGCTCATTAAACCCTTATCATGTCATAGTTTCACATGCGCATTTTCTCATTGGTTAGAATCATAGCCGACGTCAATGACGTTGTTGGCCAAGTTTATCCATAAGTTTTTCAATTTTAGTTGAATTGGGGCTCCTTAATTAATGAAATTAATTATTGCCAAGTTTAGGCTAGTGGTTAGAGTTCTTTTGGCAGCATCATGGGGAAAAAATAAGTTTTGGGTTGGAGTTTCTTTATGAACAGCTCAAATATGCTGTAAATTTAAGTTCTTAAAAACATTTTAGGGTTGGTATATATTGGTTGAGTATTAGACTCTTAATTCCGTTATTAGGTAACAAAGTATCAATAAAACGTGCCAAGATACAGGCTCGTTCATTCGAATTTATATAAAATAAGTTATGGTTAATATATCTCTTTGGCACATTGTTGTTGATGACCATGCTCCATGCAACTGTTCGAACATTTCCATTCTAAGAATGTGGAACTTTCAATAATTGATTTCCTTGGAATGTTTAGTTCCCAATATTTATGCCAATGGGAGCTTAGAAGAGTTAAAAAAACCCTGGACTTCCCACCGGCCATTAGCTAAAGTAATGGCACGGGTAATAAAGTAATGAGTAGCTGTTCGAAATTATTTCCAATTGCTGCTTCCGTACGCAAAATAAAAGGTAAAGTTCAAGAATTATAGTTCTAATGATGCTGTTATTTTAAGAGTGCCGAATATAGGCAAATTTGCAAACTGAGATTAGAAAAAGAGAATCTGTCTGAATTTGGGATCATGATGAACCTTTGAAATTGGCTGAAACTGTGATTTCTTTTCATTTCTTCCGGCTTTCTTTCATTCCTTTCTTCACCCCACTTTAAAATGTTTGATGCATGGTTTCTTCGTCGTAACTTTTGAGGAAAATGGCTAAGAAACTGGACATGCAATGATTGCTAGGGAGGGTTCTAGTTGAAAGTTAGACATGAAATTCAGGCATGCAAAGCAAAATATTGCACAAATGAAATAGAAAAGGGTTTAAGCCATTTAGATAAATTAGATAATGATGATAAGCATTTCAATTGACATCAGCAAAGTTCAGGTCAAGAATATACAAAGCAAGAAGGAAGCAATCCCACCTTAGTCATTCATGGAAGAATGGTCCATATAAACTGTCCATAACAGCAATTTGCATGTTCTCCGATGGTTTCCAATGTCGTTTCCTTTGATTTATAAACCAGTTGTTTATCTGTTTCTGGTCTAGTCCAGTTGCTTCAGCAAGGCAGAGCTTATCGGCTTCCTGCATAATTAAAATTGGACAGTGAGTTCTAAATTAATTGATGAGATGATACTTTCTGCTTTCATATTTCACTTTCAGTCCTTAACAAACACAAAGTAAAAGGCGATATTTACCGTGGGGTATGGCCATTTGTAGTGGACATTCCACCAATCAAGCAATGTTTGCCTTGCTTCTTTTGGTAGTTTCCCTTTCTTCTTCTTTTTGGAAAATTCATGCTTAAGTGTACTAATATAACCACTATATTTCCGCAAGAGCTTCTCTTTCAGTTCACGGTCTTCGTTCGTTTGGTAATCCTCCAATGCTTCCATCTCACCTCCGCTGAGCTCTTCTTCAGACGATCCAACAGCTTCATCTAGCAAAACCGATATCCGTAATAAGACCAAGATAATCAAACAGCAGAAAGTTTAACCTAGAGTATAAGCACAACTCACAAGTATAAGATTTCCCTAGACTCTAACTTCACCAATGAATCAAAACATTACAAGATTACACATCATGCAAGCCTGAATTTTAATTTTAATTTTAATTAGTAACCAAATCATAAACTCATTCCATGCACAATCAAAGGATAATGTTGAGTGAGCCCAGAGATATCAAATTAGGCCATTTAGCTAAACACATGAAATGAAAAAAATGTCACAAAGGCAGACCAGACCAGACCAGACCAGACATTAAAAAAAGGCCCACCTTGAAGTTTGTTGGGTAAAAGACTAGAAGTCCATTAAAAGTAAAACCAAACCATATAAAAACACTATTGTCCATTACCCATTTACCCATCAATCTTTTGTTTTCTTTTTCTTGCTTTGTTGAGGGAAAAGACAAAAACCCAAATGGAAGCAAGGCAAAGGGTCAGAAGACAGAAACCACATGGAAGGGCCAAGCAGCCAAGCCAAGGCAAGGTCATCCATGTTCTTGCTCTCCCAAGATGTGATGTAACAGAGAGGGACCCACCATTTCATTTCCTAAGTAACTAAAACCAGAGAGAGAGAAAGAGAGAGATGATGGAGGGTTCGTTATGTCGTATCCGAGTCAGAGTTAGGGTTGGACTTGGATTTCTTTGCAGAGAGAACCAGGCTTTTGCCACTGTCAAAAAAGAAAGAGTAATCCCGCAAGGCACGCACTGCTTTTGGCATTTCAAAGCTCTTCTGTCAAAACACACTCTTAGTTCAGTATAACAAAAAATATTATATATAAACAAAAGTTGGGAAAAAAGTTGAAGTTGCTAAGCTTCAAAGTACAGTGTTTTTATGGCAGCCAACTGGGCAATTCCTTCAACCTTGGAAAAGGGTAAAGCAAGGTTTTCTTTCATCAGGTTAAGGGGAAAGGGAGGAATAACTACGTCGTCGTTTTGCTATTGGGTTAAGTCTGAAGGCACGTGTAACCAGAATCCTGAGCCTTGGCCTTGGGAATTGGCTAAAGATAGAGAGAGTTATACTCATTTGGCAGTGTGTACTGTTTCAATGCTCAAAACTCAAAAGGCAAAAGCTAGGTGCAGCGGTAACCACGGGGGGGGGGGGGGGTTTACTACTTACTACTGCTACTGCTTCACATTTATTATAACACTTTAATGGATAATGCTCCCTCTGAACATATAGTTACTTCTACAAGATTTCTGATCTATCACAGCAAATATCAAATAAATGCTTGGCATGGCCTTCTAACAAATACCTACCTATTTTTATTTATTGGCATTCTCAATCAAAAAATTGAATTAGGAAAAAGAAAAAGGCATGCCATTTTTTAATAATAAAGTTATGGTTAACTGATGTATACTTGCAGAACTGCAGATGGAAGAAAATATCAGTGACCTAAAAAAAACCTTCATGGAGGAATTGCATGAGTGGGTGATATATGTTTAGGGCTTTAGGCTAGAATGTTTCAAAATTAGCACACTTTGATTTACCACTACCATTGACACGAACGATCTTACCGATTGAGCCAACTCCTTGACGATTGAGATTAGAAAGAAAACCTAGATACATGTAAATTTAAGCTGATCCATAAAATGACATGACCTTTTCATCAAAATATATGTCTCATGAAATGCAAAAGGTTGAATAACTCCTCCCATGACCTCAAGAATGCTCTTTACATGCTTTGGTTATTTTATGACCACAATGTTCAACTTTCTTGTGTCCTAAAATTTTAAAGTGCAAAACCAGATGATATAAAAAGCTATAAACATTGTAACACATTATTTAAAACCCTGATTGCAATATAATAAATAGATAAAATTAAACTCTAGCAGTAGCATAATTAATATGTAAAAATTCACTTAGAACTTATCTCATTTATGACACTGCACATTGTTAATACCTGGGCAATCTCAATCTTCTTAGTAAAGTTTTAATAAACTCCCATATAAAGCCTAACAGCTTCATTAGACATTGATCTTTAAGATATCTGAAAATGCCCCTCAAAACTCCACTTCCACATATACCCCATGTCTAGTGAAGTTTTAAAACTCTACAAGCATGTTTTAAAACTTTTATGGACAAACTATCATCCAATCCTATCCCACCCCCAAAGTCAATCATTATACATGTGCTTGCTACATTTTTACAGGAGTCATTAGATATTACTAATTCTTATAACAGACATGTAAATATAAGTGTATAATCTCACGTGCAGAGTTTAAACTCCATCAATGCTGTATAATTAATAATAAGATGATTGACGATAAAAAGATTGTGTCAACAAGACAAGACAAGAAACCAATTTCCCTAAACAACATCATATTGTAACATATTATTGCAGTTATATAAGACCAAAATTATCTTTAATACTTATGCACTCTAATACTTCTCATGAAGAGCTTAACCGCCCAAAATGAAAACCAAGGAAAAAGCACACTAGCGATCATAAGGAAGCCATAATAACATTTTTAAAGAGTTTTTTTTTGCATAAATAACCACTAAAGATGAACATCTAAAGTTAGGATGCATGTCGAGATTTGCGAAAATAATATAAGAAACTGTCAACTTGAAAACAGTATACTAAAATACTTAATTAGACACTTTATCACTATAAGTTCTGTTATCATGGGATTATCCATATATGAGGCTAATATTTAATCACCGTGATCTATGGACCAAAGAAAAAGAAATCACCGTGATCAAAAGCACTGGATGTTCATAACTTAAGAGCTTTACATACATAAACTAAGATGCAAATCAACAAGTTTCACACATGCAAACTCTCAATTCACATCTAGTTATACCATGTATTAAAATAGCAACATGTGCTGCTACAGTACGGCATCTATCCAGCAAAAAAGCTTGCAGTGAAGGTATAACTAATAAAGTACTCTAATATCACAAAAGAAAATTCGAAGAACCTGTTAATTAATCGAGCAATTAGCTCAAGAAGGACAAATGCCTGCAAATGAGCATCGAGATCTAACCAATCAAACGCTTCCACCAGAATGTGCTCTTTCATATAAACTTGAACTTTAGGTTCACGCATGCCCACTCCTACCATATATTTATTTCTAACCCTCCACATTCAAAATCCTCGTACTCAAACCAAATCCATAGCTTCCAAGCCGCACAACTAAAAGTAGCATGCAATAAAGCAGCTTTTTCTTTAAGTGATGCTAAAAATAGCTTGAGACAATAGAATATGGGTGCCATTGTCGCCTTGACCACACAAAAGTATAACTAAAATAACATTTTGGAGACAAAACCTATCTGTACCAAGTACAAAAGCCTATTAATCAACTGTTTATTTAACAACAAAATAGCCTTAAAAGTAGGAAATCAGCAGCAATCAGTAGAATTAAAAGGAACAAATGAAGATTTAGATCAGTCCACCACAGCAAAATGTAATATTTTGAGAACCTAAAACTTGGTACTTGCTCATTGCAAGATTCTATTAGTCATCTATCTGTATGGATGATGAGGATGATTGCAGAGAAAAGTGAGTTTCTTTTATATAATCGGGGTATATTTTATGCACATGAAACTGCCTGATACTATTCCCAATCTGTTACTTTAATGTTATATATGTACCGCAGCTCATGCACTACTTAGAAACTAATAAACAAACATTAGACATCATTATGGGACACAACCATTACAAATATGAAAAGAGATGGCATCATAAGAACAGGTTCTTTCAAAATGAATGAATTGAACTAGAAACTATATGCGTGTGGCCACAAAAGCAATAACGATTCCATAAAAACATGCAAACTATAATTTCACTTTATTGAGAAAGAATTATGGTTAAGGGTATTCCTACTGATGAGGGTATTGTTACATCAATGGTAATCAAATGTATTTTTTAATTATCATTATGATAATTATCTATGCAGGGTTGCATTCCCAAGGATCTTCTTTTATAACCTCATCTTGACCAGTTTATTGAACTCTAATCCCACTTAAGTTAGTAATTTGAGAGCCCAAGAATGCTTCAGCTTATACACTACTGTATAGAAAGCAGAGAGGCTTATATGTGGCTGCGCAAGGTAGTTATTAATGGGTAAAAGCACTTTTGAATTAAACCAACTTAACATGTCACATAAAATGTAAAGCTATGTACATACTTACCAATGTCTAAATTGTTTCCATCTCCTAAGAATATTCCAAAAATGAACAAGACATGATTCTTCATCATGTTTTTGTATTTGCTAGCAACAAATACCATGTATATATGTTCATATATAACATACTGAGAACAATTTCTAATCAAGACATTTTGGCCGTGAGAAACTAGCTAGTATTGCATATATAATCTGCAAAACTAGTATTAGCATATAACAAGATATGATTATAACAAAAACATCACATGGGACCTTATGGTTGTATTTGGGGGTTGGATACAGTACTTCTATGCACAAACCACTATCTTATCTCTTCCCACCCCCTATAATAATTCTATATACCATGATAGGCATAACAGATTACTACTATTAAAAAAAATGTGGCTTCTTAACTGCAATATATATAGACATAGGAGATATTGGGGATTGATCTTTTAAACCAGCAATGAACATAAAATTTGTCACATGATTACCCATGGTGGGAAACCTTGAAGTTGAACATCAGAAGTGGAGAAAAGCCACTCAAAATACATTATTGATTAGAAAAGTTTAGACTTACAAGGCTAAGAATAATATATCAATATTTGAACTAAATTCTAGAAAGCAAGAGCCTTTGCATTTTATTTTATGCTATATTAGAAGCAAATTGGAAGTAGAAAATGTGGCCAATTGGGTGTCTTACCAGTTGTGCCTTGTGAACAGAAGGAAGAAATCTTATCATCAAAAGGAGAAGATGAAGAAACACTAGGCCAAGAAAGCAGCCACTATTAAAATTTAGATACTTCCAAGTTGAATTAGGCAGCTAAAATGCGCTAGGTTTTTGCTAACATGCGCCAATTGTCTTCCATGCGACACACTATGATACACAAGCAGTCTTTTTACACATGGAAGGAAGAAAGAACTATAGAAACAACTCAGCAAGATCGATGCTTAAAAAACACTGATGAACAGCACAATAACCAACAAACTGGTATAGAGTAATGTAAAAACAGAAACAACTGCATAAAAAACAATAAAATACCAAAATAAAACTTGAATAAAATATTAAGCAATCGAGCATGCTAGAGAGAGAGAGAGAGAGAGAGAGAGTAAATTAATTACCATTGCAGAGATGAGAAAGCTGAGTTTTGATACTGTTGAGAAACGTGGTAGCTTCATCAAATGGCTTTGAGAGATCAGATTTGTACTTAACCAACATCTCGCAATAATTTTCCTTAAAAACAAACACAAAACCAGAAAAAGTTAACAGATTAAAAAGCCTCAGAAAACGGCTAGAAAAAAAGTCTAAATTTTACCCATTTTAGAAAGATTGATGAATTTGATTAGGGTTTGGTTTAAACCTGAAACTGGGTTTTTTTTTATCAAAAGGCAAAAAAGGGAAGGTTTTGATTAGGGCTGGGGTGTATTTCTGAGCAAAGAAGTAAAAGAAGGAAAGGAATAGCAAAAAGAGACCATGAAATGATCAAGCTCGGGATCGGCACCGAAGCAAGGAGGAATGAAGGCGGTGCTTCTGTTGCAAACCTCACTACTTTCTCCACTGATTTCATCTAACACTTTCACTATCTCCGGCGGTGCCCCCACCTGAAAAACCACCACACATAATTAAAAAAACACTTGGATTTAGTAAAGACGGCGGGAAAGTTGAGTTTCAGAACTGAAAACAGGCATTAAAAAGATTTGTTTTTCTAGCAGAAGAGAGCACATGCAAGTGCTCTTTCAAAGTACACTGAAACCTTATACTATAAACGTTGAAAGAATCTACTGCTAAAAAGTAAACTATAAATGAGCCAAACGTTTTAACAACTTATATCCTCCTTAAATTCAAAGTCTTTTAACTTCCATTGAGATAGATACATGAAGGGTTTTCTTTCTTTCTTTCTTTTTTTTTTTTTTTTCCTTTTGTCTTGGTATTTTTATCAAGCAGTTTCTGATCAACATCCAAAACAGATACCTTTTGGCAATCAATATAGGCTTGAAGAAGTTTAGGGTAAAGAGGGTGAGAGGCAATCTTGGCCCTAATTGCACTAGAAACCTCTTCTTCAGGAACCATTGAATCAGCATCCGATATCCCCGAGGAACCAGACAACAACTGCCCTGTCGCTGTCGACCCAAACATATGTTCCGCAAAACCAGACGGAAAACCAGACACTACTGGGTAGTTTCCAGCAGGACTTAACATGTTCTCCCCCGTCTGGTTTGTCTCCATGGAATAAACAGGTGCATCAGTAGCACCCGAGGAAGAAAAACCGTAGAGTTCCTCCATGATTTCTCTCAGTTTTAAGACACACCCACAAGAAGCTAGGAATAGACGACAATGATGATGAAGAAGAAGTAAAGAAAAGAAGGAAACAAAGTAGGTAAGCAGGATCACAAGTGTGGTCTATATTCTATAAAGAATCGTTTTTTCTGTAGCCCTTGAGAGAGAGAGAGAATAAGTAGCAGTGAAAAAACAGTGGCAAACTCTTTTTTATTTTATTGAGGAAAAAGAAAAAGAAAAGAAAAGCAAAAAGATAATAATCAATGAAGGTTAAGCCAAGTTTTTTAGTAATGGAAGCTTTTTTTTTTATATATATATATATTATAATAATGATTGAATTGAAGTGGAAAATGGAAATGGGGAAGCAAGTGAAGGAGGAGAGAAAAAGGGAGGTCTTCGTTGGAGAGCGTGAGATTTATCAGAAAAATTTAGCGTACAAACAAGGAGAAGGTCTCTGGCCCCTAAAACTTGTTTCCACGCTCTACGCTGTGTTTACTATATCATCACTTGCTCTTCTATATGGAGATCATCAACAAGAAGTCAATAACACGTAACCCTCCATTTTCGTATAAAAATTAGCAAGGACAAGGGAAAAGCTCTAGTCTTTTTTTTTTCTTTTTTTTTAGATAAGGGAAAAGCTAAGTCTATTTCTTCTTCTATATGTAACATCCACAGTGGAGTGATGAGATTCCCTGTTTCAATTTTTTTTTCCTAAATAGTGATTAATAATGTGGGCAAAAATAATGTGATGCGAAGGACCGAATCCATTCTATTTGAAAAGTCAACGGTCTGAATCCAAATTAATTCCATGTTGGTGGTTAACATGAAATGACTTGAAATTAATCTAAAGAAATTTCATATGGTCCGAAAAATTGATTCGAATTTTATCCTTATGACGTGTTATGGCTAGTAATCTCATGTTATGTAGCAAAACTCCATTCAAGTAGTGGTGGGAACAGTATACTGAACCAACCATGTGAGAACACGTCATGAGGCCAAATTTCTGGTCAATTTTTTGGACTGTATAACAAAACTCTTAATCTAATTCCAAGTGATTCGATTTAAACTTAAAATGACCTGATTCTAAACTCATAATTACTTGGTCTCCAAACCTTAGCTTGACTTCAATCATTTAGGGTTTTTTTTTTCCATCCGGACTTAGGTTTGGTGGGTGAGTCTGCGCAATAGGGGCGGCTACGTACGCAAGATCTCGAACCCATTTCTTAGACAAAGAAGTTAGGAAGAAAAAAATCAAAATTAAAGTTTAACACAAGATGACTCAAAATTAAATTGAATGCAAATGATATGATCCCGTATCAACAAAATGAAATGATAATTTTAGTGAAAGATGTCAGATATGGGTATATATGAAACAAACATTGTGATGTATAAATAACATTACCCATCAATAAAAGGTTAAAATACTTAGTAGGTCCCTGTACTATATAAAAATGTTCAATTTCATCCTTGTACTCAAAAAGTGATCAACTTAGTCCTTTTACTCATAAGATTGGGTCAATTTAGTCACTTATACTCGTAAGATTAGGTCAATTGAGTTCTTATTATGCCTTTATCAATTGGGCTCAATTAGCCAAATATTGTGAGTATAGAGACTAAATTGACTCAATCTTATGAGTACAATGACTAAATTGATCGCTGTTGCGCCAAATTTTCCCTAAGCGCCCAAAAGGGTCTTTTGAACTTCATGGTGCGGCTGCGACGTACGTTTTCTACGGAGATCAACCTCCTTCTGGGAAAATTGTTTTGTCAGGTACGACACCATTCTTGATGAAGATGGCGCAGATGAAGAAGTACTTGACACCATATCATACCTTGCCCTAGGTGGAGAGAACTCCAACTTTCTTCTAGGAGTAAAGGTTCTTAACGCCACTAATCTTGGAATCCATGGTTGTTCAAGTCGGTACTCCCAAGGTTTAGAAAAGTTGACATATTGCGTTGGATGACTATGCGCTGTCAAATATCGATCTTCCTATGCCTGAGGTTGCACAAGATGATTCTGCGTCGGCGGTAATTTTTCTTCCACGATCACGCCTTTTGCCTTTTGTGTTTTAGACAAGCGGTAATTCTTTGGAGAATTTACCATCATCATGTCAGTAATTTCTTCTAGTCGTTAAACCTGCGCGACCTCTACTTGGCGTGCTTGACCTGATTGCACTGCCACTTAGGGTGCCTGACCTGACTGCGTTTGCCCTCCGAGCATCGTTATCATCTCAGAGATGGCTTCCTGCACTTGTTTGAAGCCATTCTCATTTTTTACTTTTTGTTCTTGGATCATCTCTTGAAATCTAGATTCCATCTTATTCATCACCTTTTCTAAAGCGCTAGCAAGATCACCATGAGTTATGGCGCGGCCCTGAGTAGCGTCGTCGCCTTTGTTATCTACACCACATTCAAGTTCGCGCAAGAACAGGTGGTGCAAAGAAACCTGCTTTCTGTTGACATCCTTAAAGAAAGCGGTAACAGTAGTAACAAGAAAATTGAAAATAAAATAAAAAAGTAAAAGAAAAGCATAAAGTAAATTTAAAATTTTGACTTGACATTAAGAGTAAAAGAAATTGAACCCTTTAAAACGACCGAGGCGGAAAGACAAGTTGTTGTGTCCGGCTTCAGGTCGTCAGAGGAAATCGTTGTCAAAGGACGTCGTCGAAGAACGTTGTTTGACGAAGGAAGTCATTGAAGATGGAAGTCGTTGGTGTGGGCCTAATGTAGGCGGACACCATGCGTCAACAAGAGAAAGCGAAGTCGGGGATCGCCGACTTGGAAATTGAAAAACCTTTAGACATCACTAAGATGAGAAGACAATCCTTCTGTGTCCCACTGGGCATGCCAAAAAGAGATGTTGCGCCAAATTTTTCCTATGCGCCCAAAAGGGTCTTTTGACGTTAGATCTCTTTGAGGAAAGAGAGAGCTTCGAGGCGTGCCGGTTGTTTTTGTAGAAAAGTAACAAAAACTTTTGTAAAACTTGGAAAGTAAAAGATCATTTGGAAAGATCAAACGACTTGCAGGTTCTGAATCAAAGTCACATAAAAATGTTTAAATCATTGATTCCAAATTACTTGCGAACAACAGTGATTAAAGGTTTTTCGAAGAACAGAAAGCGAAAATAACAAAAGATTGTTATTTGATTTGATTGAAACAGATTACAAAGAGAAAATCTTGTGTAGACAAGATTGAAATAAGGAAAATATCAAGAACAATGAAGAACTTGATGAACAAAAAAGAGTTTTGCAGAGTTTCTGCAGAGAAAAGGCGCGGAACCCGAAAGAAAAGAAGCGTGTTGAAACAAGGGAGGGGCGTTCTCTTTATATAGGGGGCGGCCTGGATGTCTTACTTCAAAGCAAATTACTTAGTCGACAAGTCCTCCAGATATCGATTCTGATTGCGATTCTGCTAATTTTGGCAAGAAAATCTCCCAGGAAGGTGCTAGGAAGCTCTAGAACGTCATATGGAAAGATGAATATATGACATTAAATGTCCTCAATTTCGAAATCCTTACAGCCCATAAGCGTCAACGACCTTCCTGTGTCGTCCTGCGATGCATCTGTTCTGCGCGATGTAACTGATCTGATGACGAAACAACCCAAACATGTCTGACTTCAACCTTGAACTACTAAGCCACGAATGACTATACTTAGCCCATGGTTCGCAATTAATGAAGATCAATCAAGAAAATGGCTTAAACCTGGGTGTGGAAAGCCATATGTCCTTAATTAAAAAACTTGCAAAAGTTGCAAATCAAGTCGGAATAAGCCAAAATTTCACCAACATGGTTCGACCAACCTAATATGACATTGAGAAAAGTCTAGGTCGAAATTGACATGTTCTACATGGTGAAATTGGTTTCTCACCCCAAACTGTCCTTAATTGAAAAACCGTGAAGAAGTTTTTCATACTAAGTCGGATTGAAGTGAAACTCGACCTGGAGAGTCAGTTGAGGTCAAGGATCATCATGATATGCTCCTTGTTGGAATCGCATCACTCCTCCATAGTCAATTCCATCAATTTCGCATTTTTGTCCTTAATTGAACAAAATGCAAAAGTTGGATTTTGACCTAATCCGACAACCATCAAATATAGGGCATGGGCGGTTGGGATTGAGTGCCGATATGTAAAATAACATGCCACATATCTAAGTTAGACATGTCATTATGAGCTCCTCATACAATTAAGCATGGTCGTCACACAAGAATGAAGTCCTTATTGAACTCGTAATTAGTCATGTGATATAACTTCAATTCTCTTCTAACCACTATTATTGACTTAATAATAATTATGAAATAAATATTATTATTCAATAATTTCGGCCCAAATAATAGGAAATTAGGAAAATTAAATCCTTTCTCTATCTGACTTAGAATCAAGGTGGTCAAATTCCAAACAAAACTAGAAAATTGAGATTGAATCTGGATCACTCAACTTAATTTCACAATTTCATTTACAAATTTACCTAAATTGTAAATTAGGATATCAACAATCACTTTTTTAGTATATAAATAAACAAAATTAAATATTTTTATACAATACAGAGACCTCTCAATATTTTCACCCATCTTAAGATGACCAAAGCACACAATTTTGATTTGATGGGACAGAAATGCAATTATCATGCAAAGCAAATTGTAGTTATTCTTCCACTTCAACTTTATGTTGAAAAATTCGCTAATTCAAGTCCATCATTGTTGGCCAAAAAAAAAAAAAAGATTCAAGTCCATCATTATTCATTCTTTAGCAAATTTTATAAAAGGCAAAAAGTTCACACAACACCATCAAACTGAACTACCTTAACTTAATGCGCACCTTTTTCTTTGTTCCTTTGACTTACGACCATAACATGACCCAATAGACTTTGTATACTTACATAGTGACCATTAATTATATATATTCATGTCAGCTAATTAATTATTTTAACATTAATTAATTACTTTATTTCTTTTTAATGGCATGATTTTCGTGGTGCCTCGACGAGTAAAAAGTAAACGCCGAAAATTAAAATCAGGTTAATAGTAGTACTTAAAAAGTAAATAAACGACGAGAGTAATTAGTACAATGTTACACGACATTGTTAATTAGTATTTTTTATTTTACTTATATTATATAATAATATTGATCATGTTTTTTCATTTCCCACGAATGGAATGGATTCAACTAAAAATGGTATAATTAAATTTCTCGTCTAATTGAGATGTTTGTTAGAGTGATAATATTTCACATCGTATAACTGTGACATGATTGAGTGTCTTATATACAGGCTGGGCTCTCCATCTATTGTCAATTGGCTTTAGGTTGGATGCTTGACATGGTATAAGAACTCAGGTCTGTCCTGTTACCAGGCTTTTTGAAACCGGACCATCAACGAAACCGGTGATGATTCCGGTCGGCGGTTTGATCGGTCCGACCGGTTCAACCGTCGGTCCGGTCTGATAAGACCATTTTATGGAAATTGTTGCCATTTTACCTTTTAAATATTATATAAGGTATATACATATTACATAAAAGCATTTGGTGTAGTGGTTTAAGTGTGTTTTTTGTTACCCACAAGGTTGTGGGTTCAAAACTCACCACCTTCAAAAATTTTTTCAAAATTTTCAACTATCAAACCGGTTCTATCCGGTCAGAACCCGATCCAACCGCCGGTCCAACCGGTTTTTACCCGGTTGTTGACTATGTTGACTAACCGCGGTTCCCACACCTTTAAGGACCGGACATGCCACCGGTTCCCGGTTAAACCGGTCCGGTTTTGAAAATAATGCCTGTTGCCGTAGACTCGATTGTCCACGTGTAGACCCGATGTGTTGTTCCGGCTACACGTGAGGGGCACTGTTGCAGTGGTAATATCCCACATTGTATAAATGTGACATGACTGAGTGCCTTATGTATAAGCTGGGCCTCTTCACCTATTGCCAATTGATTTTAGGTTGGCGGGGAAAAGGGGATGCGGAGCAATACTTGCTCAGAACACGTACCAAGTACAACCCTCTCCTCTGCCGGGGACTTCCATGAAATGAAAACGTCACCTATTGCCAATTGATTTTAGGTTGGATGCTTGACAATGGTTAGGTTAAAATTGTTGTAAAATATTGTTGAAGGAGGAGAAATAAGAAATGAAACGGCTTTGAGGTGAAGTCACTTTCTTAAAGGGTTTTATTCCCTCTAGGATATTGTTTATACCTCAATTTACAATTGAGGGTTTATTGGTCTTCACATGAATAGTATCAAAAATTGAGGGTATATTGGTCTTCACATGAATAATATCAAGATGAGTGATCAAGATTTAATTACAAATCCTGATGAAACTTGGTTTCTGCACCACCCTAGTTCCAATTGAATTAGGAAATTCTTGTATTTAACTGATTATGTCGACAATTATTAAATATAATTATTTTCAAAATAATTATTATTATTTCCCCATATATGCCGCCCATTAATAAGGATGTAGTAGAAAAATCATTAAGAGGTGATTCCTTTTAATGTAGTTGTCAGCAGGAGGCAGACAGCAAATAGAGAAGTTGTATGACATGTCACCATGAGATGGGAGACATCTCATAGACTTAAAATAACAAACACAAGCCGTCTCCTATGTCTCAGGAGGGGTCGCCCTGTTTCAAGAAGCTGTCTCCTTGTTCCCTGCATTTAAGGAGCCCGCGAGTGAAAGTTTGTCAGCAAGGAAATTACTTATCTATGTAAGAGAGGCGTGAGGTTTCAAAGCTCACACCTCCTTAATATTTTCGACCTAACATGACAGTGAAATCGCATAGCTGGTTGCCATCTCCTGGGAGGCAAAACTACAACTTTTGCATTTTGTTCAATTAAGGACAAAATGGAGAAATTGATCAATTAAGAGGGCTAGAGGCATGCAATTTCAATAAGAAGCATACCATGATGATCCTTGAGTCATGCCGCACATCCTGGTGAAATTTCATCTCATTCTGACACAGTCGAAAAACTTTGTCTCGGTTTTCAATTAAGGACAAGTTGTCGGTTTAAGATGATCTGAGCATGGATTTCGAGCTAGACAAGTTACATCACCTTAGATACATGATATTATGGCCACACGTCAAGTTTGAGCCATTTCAGGTGTCGGTGATAACTTTTACACTCTTTTCAATTAAGGACATGTGGCTTTTCCACCCCGGTTTTAGCCATTTCCTTAGTTGAATGTTATTTTTATGATTTGATGAGCTTAATACAGTATAACCTCCATAAATTAATACTCCATTAATTAATAACCTCTCTAAATTAATAATTTTTCACAGTCCCAACATTATTAGTTTCCATATAAATTAACACTAGATAAATTAATAATCTCTCTAAATTAATAATTTTTCATGGTCCCAACATTATTAATTTATAGAGGTTTTAATGTATGATTAAGTGTGATCAATTTCTTGGCTTTAATGTTAAGAGTTCAAATCTTGACATTCAGAGGCCATCTCTTAGTCAAATTAGTTGATTCAAGCTCGAAGGAGGCAACAAAGACATGCTGAATTGTACAAAGGAGAGAAGGATGTCGCCAGCTACATGTCAAAGAAGTGCTCAATGTGATTTCTAGAAGGTGTGTTGCGTCTCAGGTAGTTCAGAAGCCATCTCAGCAAAGTTTCTAGAAGCATGAAGTCATCTCCTTTCTTGAAGTTGTCATCTCTGAAGTAGTTGAATCTGAGTCAGAGACTATCAAGCCCATCAAGCTTCAAAGCCCATGCCGCCCCCTATATAAAGGGATCAACCCCAAGGCTTCAACAGTCTTCAACACGCTACAAACTTGCTCCGCGCAAAAAATCAATCTCTGTGCTTATTCTCTCAAAGCTCTGTGCTTATTCTCAGGAATCTCCGCGATTTCCTCTTGTTCATCACGAGTTCTTACTCGTTCTTAAATATTTTCTTGTTTCAATCTTGTCTCCGGACAAAACAACACTCTTTTAGTGTTATTCTCCTTTTCAATCTTGTCTCCGAACATACAAACACTGTACACGTGTTTTTCTCTCAGAAATAACCATCAACTTGTTATTTTTCTTTCAATTTCAATAAGAACAACTTCTGTAACGCAAATCTAGTAAAACTTGTCTGGGATCGATGATTTAAATGCTTAGGTGTGACTTTGATCCAGTCTCCACAAATCGCTCTGATCTTTAATCCGCTACTTCGCGCACCAGATTCATGTTTTTTACACCTCTTTGTCAATTTCAGCAAATTGACTGGCACGCCTTCAAGCGGTAGTTTTTAACGCAAAAACTCTTCAAGAGATTTTTGGCGCAACAGATACAACAAAGCCACAAACTCTCCAATCATAAGTAGTGAAAATAGTTAATTGACTCTCTATTTTTTGTCAATTCTACTTTTTTTAAATAGCAATGTATAGATCCTTTATATAATTGATGAACTAATGTGTCTTTTCATAAACACAACTTTAAATAAATACATATCTTTTCACAAGAGAACTCTTGATTCATGAATAATTACAATATTCATCTCTTGATTCATGAATAATCACAATATTCATTAATGACTTTTCATCAACTAAATTGTATTGGTAAATAATCATATATATTTAATTACCAACATTCTAAACTATCAACAATCCCCCACTAGTTTGGAATGTTGACATTTATTCTTTAACCTTTTCACACAAATAAATATTATGAATACAAGAAGGTATCTCTCGATTTAAACCTTCAATTAGTGTATATACCTTATAGTCTTAACGAAGATTGTCGGTATCCGCAGATTAAACCACAACTTTAACTGTTAAAACCGAAGATATAACACACATAATATTCATTTATTTGTATGTTAGAGGCTTAAACGCTTTTAGCATCATTATGGCCATGTGTTTATTCTTTCATGAACATTGACAAGAAAAAATCCCAATTCTCCTTGTTAAAGCAGCACCACTTCTATCTTTATATAGGTGGAGTTCTTTTTTTTTATGTCCCCATTGCTTTGGACATTTAACAACATATTGTAACCCGTTAAGAGTAAAAACTTATCCTCTACTTTCGCAATGGACTACACTAGTATCCTTAGGTCATTTTGAATTATGGATTTCATTAGTGTTTAGCAGAAAAATAACAATAACTTGTTCTTCCCATTAAACTTTGGAATTAGAGGTTACTAATTCAAAGTTTGGTTACCATTATTGGTGTCTAACAATGGGATAATTAAACCCATTCCACTTATAGTACTAGTAATTCACTTCATTTTCCTTTACGGTAATTACCTCAACTTGAGATTTAATCTCTGACACGTCAGTTTCATTTCCAAATTTTAATTAAAAGGAAAAGTTGGCATCGGTTGTGGCCACAACACTTTTATACTCATTTACTTTCAACCAATCTATTTCCTTAACTATATCCATCAAAACATAGTTGTAGTACAAATGGATAACTCAAAAACATACCAAGTCACTTAGTCCGTTCAAATACTATATTAGGACTTTCCAATGACTTTTCAACAATGAAATTGTACTACATTTCTTTTATAATCTACACATAGTATAATTATACCAATTACATAATAGTGATATCTCTCTCTCTCTTCTTTTTTTTTTTTTTGCTTAAGAAACCAATATAACCCCACTATGTGAAATCACACATCCAATATCTAATTACAGGATGTCTCTTTATTTGAATGATAAAGATTTCTTTTATTTTGCTAGTCCAATTCTCTTTTCAGTTCACAACAAACTTGGTGGATTCTTTTCTTTCCATTTTTTAATTAATAGGAGGCCTCCACCAATCCACCTTTTGTGAACAAATTTCTAACAAATATTCAATATCTTGATTTCACCATTTTTCAAAAATTAAAAGAAAAAAAGAAAGAAAACTTACATCTCAAATATCAACATGAGGGTGTTCATCAATTAATATAATATCACTCTTAAAATTATTTTCATTCTTTATAAACTATATACTTTATCTCTCCCTTGAGACTTGCATAGCAACTCGTGGTGAATAAATCACCTTTATTAAATCTATTTAGAATAGACAATTCTCAGATCCACCAGTATTCATGCTTCTAGGAATAATTATAAATTTCATATATAATCACACAATACTTTAAAACTTGTGCTCTAATATTCATGAATTGCATGAATCATTTATCAAATTCATTTTGACAAGATTCTAAAAATCATATAACTTCTCTGCGGCGCCAATCCCTGCCGAGAACAATGAAATGTTTGGTTTGGAACTGTCGAGGCTTGGGGGTGCCTCAGTCAGTTTATGCTCTTAGAAATTTAATTAGATGTAATAACCCTTGTCTTTTATTTTTATCAGAAACTAATCGTAGCTGTAGTGAGATGGATTGGATCCGTTCTCGTTTAGATTTGATTCTTGTTTTTCTGAACCTTGTAATGGTAGAACCGGTGGCATGGCTCAGCTATGGATGAATAATCTAGATGTTTCTTTTTTGTAGTATTCCTCTTCTCATATAGATGTTAGTATTGGGCCCGCTTCTCAAAATTGGAGGTTCACAGGTTTTTATGGCTAGCCTGAAACCAATCTTAGGCATGAATCTTGGAACCTGTTACAATGTTTGAATCATCAAATGTCGATGCCATGGCTAGTAGCAGGTGATTTTAATGAAATTTGTTCTTTAAGTGAGAAGGAGGGGGTGCATTGAGGCCAGCCCATCGAATGGAGGCTTTTAATTCATTGATTGAGGAGTGTGGTTTTCAAGAACTTCTGATTTTAGGTCTGAAAATGACTTGGTGCAAGAGGATAAATGGTGAAACGGTTTTTGAGCGGCTCGATAGATGCTTGGTTACGGGTCCTTGGTGGGAAAAGTTTAGTTGCTCAGTTGAAAACATTTGATAACAACGACATCGAACCATTTACCATTGTTAGTTTCTATTGTTGATCATCCTGTTCCTGATCATCACTTTCTACCATTTCGGTTTGAAAGCATGTGGCTAACACATGCTACTTTTGAGTTTGTGGTTTTGGATTTGTGGAGTGCAGCAGCTGGGCTGGATATTATGGGAAAAATCCAACGTTGTGCTCATGATTTAAGCCTATGGAATAAACACACTTTCAGCAATGTTAAATACAAGTTGACAAAAAAAAGAAAGGAGTATGAAGAGGCATTTTCGAAAGGAACATTGGGTAAAGAGTTTGAATCCTGTAAACATGAATTGGAGGAACTATATAGACATGAAGAAATAATGTGGAGGCAACGCTTTAAAGCTTTATAGCTTAAGGAGGGTGACAGAAATACCCGTTACTTCTATTCGGTGGCCTCGGTGAGGGAGCAACAGAAGGGAATTACTAGTATTCGCAATGAGGAGGGACAATGGTTAGTGGATTCTTATGCAGTGGAGAATGTGATCTCAAGTTACTATAAGGACATTTTTACATAGGCCAAGCCGAATATTGAATCAATTGGGAAGGTGCTGGATTGTATGGATGTTCGAATAGATAAGGATATGAGATTAACATTGGATGCTAATTTTACTCCTACAGATATAAAGCAGGCTGCCTTCCAAATGCAAGGGGACAAAGCACCAGGGCCAGATGGAATGATGCCCCTTTTCTTTCAAAAAAGTTGGCATATCGTTGGGGATGATATGATTAAAATGGCTTTACTATTTTTGAATGATGGTAAGCAGCTCCCGGATATTAATCATACGGATTTTGTGTTAATTCCAAAAGTTAGTTCTCCCGTGACAGTTAAGGATTTTCGGCCCATTAGTTTGTGCAATGTGGTTTTCAAGGTTGTTTCGAAGGCCTTGATTAATAGATTGAAGGTAATTTTACCGGATATTATTGGTGGTAATCAAAGTGCTTTTGTTTCGGAGCGGATGATTTTTTATAATGCTTTGATTGTGTTTGAAACAATCCATTATATGCGCAATAAGAGAAATGATCAGAAAGCAAATATGGCTTTGAAATTGGATTTGAGTAAAGCCTATGACTGTGTTGAATGTGATTTTCTGGAAGCTTGCATGCGGAAAATGGGTTTTACATATAAGTGGATTTCACGGACTATGACTTGTGTTCGAAGTGTTTCATATTCGGTGAATGTCAATGGGAAACAGTGTGATAAATTTTCCCCAGAACGTGGAATAAGACAAGGAGATACATTATCTTCGTATCTGTTCCTTTTGTGTATGGAAGCTCTTTCTAAAATGATTGATAATGCTGATACTCAAGGGGACATTCGGGGGGTGTCGGTGGCACAGCCTGCTCCACATATTTCACACCTTTTTTTTGCAAACGATAATATCCTTTTTCTTCAGGCAAGGGAGTCGGATTGTGAGCATATTCTCGGAATCTTGAGAGATTTTGAAGCGGCCTCCGGACAGCAGGTTAACATTGATAAGTCTTCCATCCTCTTTAGTAACAATACTTCCCCTGCTTTGCAATCAAATATTATGAAATTGTTGGGAGGACATAAGGTCCTTGATAAAAATAAGTATTTGGGCCTTCCGATTATGATTGGAAGGTCGAAGTCAAGGGAGTTTATTTTCATCAAGGATCGGCTAAAACATTGTGTGCAGAAGTGGAATAATATACTATTTTCAATAGCAGGGAAGGCGGTGATGATACAATCGATTGCCCAAACAATTCATGTTTACCTTATGAGTATCTTTCGGTTTTCGAAGTCTTTTATTCATGAACTTAATCAGGTGATTGCAAATTTTTTGTAGGGTTCTACTGGTAAAAGAAGACGGATCCATAGGAGAAATTGGGAATCCCTATGTGTTTCGAAGGCGGATGGGGGTTTAGGCTTTCATGATTTCGAGGCTTTTAATCTCTCTACTGGCTAAGCAATGTTTGCGTTTGATCCAGAATCCTAGTTCACTTTGCTTCCGCTTATTAAGAGCAAGATACTTTTTTGTGGGACACTTTTTATCAGCAAAGATTGGTTCCAATCCTTCCTTTTTATGGCGTAGCCTGCTTACTGGTAGAAAGGTTCTGTTTGAGGGGTCTCGTTAGAGGGTAGGAGTAGGAAATTTGGATGTTTGGCAGGATCGTTGGTTGGATAATCCGCCATCTTATTCACCTATACCTCGTGAAGGGGTATTGAAATCGCCTATGAAAGTCAGTGAGTTGATGGATTTTGAGAATAGGACTTGGCATGAGGATAAGCTACTGGAGAATTTTCGAGATGAAGATATTATGCGGATAATGTGTTTGCCAGTTCCTCGAGCTCCGACCATGGATTGTTCGATATGAAATGACTCACCACTGGGTGTTTTTTCAGTTTGCTCAGCATATTACGTGGCTCAGAAGGTATTTGGTAGAATTGATTTGTCGAGAGATGAAAGGACTCTTGGTTGGAGATTAGTTTGGGGATCTAATATGATGCTAAAAATGAAGTATTTCATTTGGCGAGTTACATGTTATTTTTTTCCAATTAAGCCAGCATTAATACAACGGGGGTTGGACATTTCTGACATGTGTGATACTTGCGAGGTTCATGAAAATTTGGCTTATCATGTCTTTTTTTAGTGCCCTTTGAGTAAACATGTTTGAGATTTGGCTGCCCCTTGGGTGGATCCCTGTTTGTCGGATTGGGATGGCGAAACTGATTTCCGGTCATAGCTTCTTTTCAAAGCTGCTCGGGTTGGGAAGATGGAAGACATCATCTGCATTCTTTGGTTGATTTGGCAAAACATGAAATCGTGTGTCCATAATAGGCTTTGCCGAACACCGGCTGTTTTGGTTATGACAAGCTCCAAATTAATGGAGCAGCTTGGTGAGGTGAATAATCCTCTTTCGAAGGCTGGTCATATTGTACAGCGAAGTCAAAAATGACGATCTCCTTGTCCAGGTGTGTTGAAGATAAACACGGATGCATCCTTTTCGGATCAAGAAGGTGGTGCAGGACTTGGTGTAGTTGTTCGAGATTCGGAGGGGGAAATAATTGTTAGTGCCTCTCGGCAATTACCTTTTGTTGCTGACTCCTTCTATGCTGAGGTTCATGCTTTACTATTTGCTTTTGAAGTGGCATTGGAGTCGGGTATTACGAGGTGTGTTTTCGAGAGTGATTCGCTACTGGCGATTAATGAAATCAACAGTTCAAAACCATGTTGGTGGGAGGGAGGCGATCTTATTTATGAAATTCGGGAGTTGGCCTTTTTGTTTAATGAGTGCTGTTTTGCTCATGTAAATAGGGAGGCTAATGTTTTGGCACATAGGTTAGCTCGATCACAAGTTGGTCATGTGTGGTGCGGGTCATTAATTACCACCCTCATTAATGAAATTTTGAAATTCTTTGCTATAAAAGAATCATATAACTTCCTTCATTGAAGCTTATTTCACATGACATTTATTTCCCATGTAACACAAATAAATATATATCAAAATGAGAAATAAACATTACGTAATTTAAACAATAACATGATTCAAGATTCATGCATCCCATCAATAAAATGCAAGCACGAATCACTTGCTTTCTTCAAAGAATATCTTTAACTCTAAGATTTTTTTATGCCTTAAAACAATTTTTGAAAAATTCCTTTGATTTTAATAATCACGATTTACCAATATATATAATTACGAGGCCATAAAGATTCATAAAATTAGCAAAGCAAATAGTATATCTCCAAATTATATAAATTCATGGTTGCTAAATCATTTAATACTAATTGTTCATGAATCACAAAGTATTTGCAACAACCATAAAATAATGGAATGTCATAAGTACCTTGCGACTACTTATTTATTCATTCAATTTATTTGATATTAATAGCCACTTTTGTCACAAGATATAAATATAATTATCTTAATTAACATCACTATGTTTTCATGGCATCAGAACTGAATCATGATAAATATCTCAAAGAAATATATATAGCATGAACATATACATATCAAGTAATATCATGATTTCTTTAATCACTCATGGGAGTACCAACTACATCATGGTAAATATCTTAATTATTATCATGATCAAATTGAAATTATCAAATTGACTCAACTTTCAAGGTTATTGCATGACTATCACAATAAAGAGAATAAAGTTCAATTCTCACACATATAAGCCATAAAAAACTGCTTACAAAATAGATAAGCCAAAAAGAAATAATAATCGTGGGCATACTTTCATTTGAGACCATAATATATAGCATCAAATTCATGACCTTAAAACGGTAGTCAATAAATTAATTTCAAAATATGTTTCAAAATAAAGTTCATGACTTTCAAATACGTTAACAATATTTGTGATAAAATAAGATCATAATTAGGCCAAGTTTAGGGCCTTACCTTATGGAGTTTGCATGCACATACCCTTTTCTTCCACCGATCAGAACTGATATAGATCAAAGCTTTTGTAAATTTAAGAAATCAGAATGAATTTCCATGTCTTTGATAGCCACACGTTGCAACTATTTGAGTAATTAAATCATTCAATGGATTTCCAAGTGAACTTGACAATTTCGAAAAATCTAAATGGGTTTGCTTCCATATTCTTTAGAGTATCATACTTCCAATATTGTTTCTTCCACCTTCATAATAATGAAACATAAAGTTTCGGATAAAACCCTTTAAATTGTTGTAAAATATTGTTGAAGGAGGAGAAATAAGAAATGAAACGGCTTTGAGGCGTGATGGAAGTCACTTTCTTAAAGGGTTTTATTCCCTCTAGGATACAACAAAGCCACAAACTCTCCAATCATAAGTAGTGAAAATAGTTAATTGACTCTCTATTTTTCTCTTGAAATTTCTACTTTTTTTAAATAGCAATGTAGAGATCCTGTTGCGCAAAAAATCTCTTGCTAGAGTTTTCGCGGAGAATTCTTTATGACATCGAAAGGGCGTGCCAGTCAATTTGCTGAAATTGACAAAGAGGTTGTAAAAACAAGATCTGGTGCGCGGAGCAGCAGATTAAAAGATCAGAACGATTGTGGGGACTGGATCAAAGTCACACCGGAGCATCTAAATCATTGGATCCACACGAACTGCTTCTCAAAACTGGGCCTTCCTCTCTTTGGATCAGATCTGAGAGATCTGCTTTGATTGTGATTGAAATTGAAAAGAAAATAACAAACTGATCTGTTATTTCTGAATGAAGAACACGTGTACAGTGTTTGTATGTCCGGAGACAAGATTGAAATAAGAAAAAAACACTAAAAGAATGTTTGTTTGTCCGGAGACAAGATCTAAACAAGGAAAATATGAAGAACGAGTGAAGAACTCGTGATGAACAAGGGTGAAAATGGCGCAGAGCCAGAGAGAAAATAAGCACGGAGCTTGGTTTTTTGCGCGGAGCAAGTTTGTAGCTGCAGGAGCTGGTTTTTTGATTTCTCGAGAGAAATGTTTGAGATGCGGAATCTGCTGAAACCTGAGAATGGCCTCCCTTTATATATGGGACGGTTTGGGCTTGAGCATTTAATGTGATTGCCTTGCTGAGAAAGGCAAAATCCTCCTCCTATGCAGATGACAGCTTTCAGGAAAGTGCAGTGAAGCTTCCTTCTTCTTCTGATTGCATCCAACTGCTTGGGAGAGGATTAGACATGCATAAGGGCGCCACTTTGCTAGGATAGGAGCCGAAAATCTACCTCCTGGGTAGTTGATGACAATTCTTCCTTCTGCCTATCACATTGCATCAAGCTTTTGTTGCTTCTTTTGTGTTGAATTTAGCTAATTTGATCAAGTAGTAGCCAATTGATATCATGAATTGAACTCTGATCATCAAAGCCACGAAATTATTCATACTTGGTCATATTTAGCTCTTCAAATCATGAAAATAATAATTAATTAAGAAAATGGCTTAAACCGGGGTGAGAAAGCCATATGTCCTTAATTGAAAAGAATGCAAAAATTGCAAACGATCTCGGATTTAACCAAAATTTCACCAGTAGGCTTAGAATATCTCCATAAGATCATGGAAAAAATCCCAAGTCAATTCGAGCCCTCTATCATGGTGAATTTGATTTCACTCCCGAAAATGTCCTTAACTGAAAACCAGGCATAAGTTTTTACTCCGATGTCAGAATGAGGTGAAATTTTACCAAGATGATCTACATAGCTCACGGATCATCATGGTATGCTCCTTAGAAAAAATCGCAGCCTCTAGCCTCTTCAATTGGTCAATTTCACTATTTTGTCCTTAATTGAACAAAACACAAGTTGCAATTTCGCCTCCCGGGGAAGGGAGAAGGCTAGGCGATTATTCTACTATGGTTGATCGATTATATGGAGGAGGTGTGAGGTTGAAAATCTCATGCCTCTCTCACGTGCACAGATATTTCTCTTGCTGACAAACTTTAGCTTTCTGCCTCCTTCCTGCAAGAAGAGAAAAATGTCTCTCTGCAGGGCAGAGGGCGGCCTCGCCTCTGACTGGGAGACGACTTGGGCCTTGCTATGTATGTCCATGAGGTATTTTTCATCTCATGGTCAGATGGCAAGCAATTTTCCTTTTTTACTTATTTGCCTCCCTAGTAGGCAGCAATATCAAAGGAAACTGCTTCTGATTTGACTCTCTGTGCCACTCACCTGGGTAGCAGCGGCATACACAAGAAATTTAATAATAATTATTCAAAAAAATAATTATTATTTAATTAGAAATTAATTAATTTCAGCCCTTGAAATTAATTTACAAGACTTTCCTAATTCAATTTGAACTAGGGTGGTGCGGAAACCTAGTTTCTTTAGGAATTTTGATTAAATCCTAACCACACATCTTGATTATAATTATGATAAGACCAATTTACCCTCAATTGTAAATTGAGATATAAACAATGCCCCCCCAAGCTTAAGTCTTTGTGTTAAAAGAATTTAAGCTTGTATTTAAGGAAATTGGTCTTGGACCGAAATTTTTCCTCTTATTCTCGAGCCAACGTCGACACCCTCTCTTGGTACCATACTTAGCCAAATTTTACAGCAACTTTCTCAAGCTACAATGGCTTCCAAAGATCAAGGCAGCAACAAGAATCATCACCAAAAATCATCTTTCATGCCAAGCAATTCAAGCCGCGGCTCCTTGTTCTTGGAGGCTTCCAAATCCTTGGCACGAATCAAGCAATTTGGATCAAACTCCCATGATGGCAGCTCCCAATCGACTCAAGCAAGGCCTAATCTCAAGTCCATGGTGGTTGATCCCAAATCGGTACAAAATCAAGGTAATTGTTCATGAACTTTTAATTTTTTGCACTTAAGTTCATCATATTCCTTTATGCCGCCAACCCTAGCATAAATTGCCATGATTAGGTCGACTTTGATGATGATTTTGGTGTGATATGGCTGCTGTAATTTTGAGTAAAGATTTGATTTAGAAATCAAATCAATTTAGTAAAGAAATTGGCAAAAATCCTTAGTAAAAACTATGTAGTTTTCGGCCTAGGACTTGAATTTTGCCATAGATCTTTAGGTGAACATGTTGTTGCATGAAATTGTGATTCCATGGCATGAAATCATTCCCAATATGTCGACATAGGGGCTGCAATTATCGACCCCCAATTTCCTCTCCTTAGGCGCAAATTTGTGGCCTTATTTGGCTAGGATTACAAATCCTATTGGGTCTAGGAAGCCAAATTGGACTAGGAATTGGTGTTTTCCTTATGAAATTAGGTTAGGATCAGATAAACCCTAATCCTAATTGGACAAGGGTCATAAACCCTAGCATGCCACGGCCTCAATTGATGGATTTGAATTTTTGGGCGGCAATTTTCAATTTAGTTCCTAGGGTTTATGTGATTTTGGGAATTTTGGCCAAATTGATTAAATTAGCCAAAAATTCAGGGAATTAATCATAAAATTTAGTCCTAATAAAAAGTATAGGAAGCTTAATTTTCATAATTTTGGTGCCCTAGTATGCCGCAGCCCCCAAATTGCATAAATTGCAACTTGTACGGCATAGAATTAGGTTTTTAGGTTAAAATTCTTGCTAATTTTGGCCCAATTGATAAAATTAGCCATCAATTAACACTAAATCAGGCCTTACGTGGATGAAATTAGGTTTAATCTCACACGTGCACAACCCAATTCAATAGAATTTTGAAAACCTAATTTGCCGAGCCCTTAATTGCATAAATTGCAAATTGGGCGGTATGCGACTTTACCTAATTCTTAGGGTTTCGGCCAAAATTGTTATTTTCGGCCAATTATTCTCATCAAATCAGGTCCTTAGCACGTGAATTTAGGTTTAATTTGACACGTGCACATCCCGATTGATGAATTTTAGTAAACCCTAGCTTGCCGAGCCCTTATTTGCAAAAATTGCAAATTGGGCGGCATGCTCCTTAGAAAATTAGGGTTTTTGGCCAAATTAGCATACTTAGCCAAAAATTAAAATTTAGGTTTAGGTTAAATTAAGTTTAATTTCTTAATTTACCAAAAAACCTTGAATTTTAGCATACCATGACTTTAGTTGAAAAAATTACAAACTCATGTGGTATGCACATTGATATTTTCGGCCTTAGTGTAGTTTTATGGCCAAAAAAATTATTTTATTTTCTCAAAATATTACCATAATTATTTTTGGCAGCCATAATAATTATTTTTGCCAAAAATAAATTTAAGCAATAATTTTAAGGTGGTAAAAATATTTATTTTCACCAAGCTTAAATTGTATTCTAACAGCTTTGTTAATTTTGTAGTTGCTAAGGATCTTGTTGCAGCACTTCTGAATTTTCCTAAGATGGAGGTTATGGAAGCCATTCCCTCAAACTTGGAGCTTGAAACGGCTATTGATGATATCAAGGGCTTTTTCATCAATGCCAAGCGTGCTAGCATGGAGGAGAATGCAGATTCAATCTTGAGGTCAATTGATATCATATGTGCCTCTCCTAGAGTTGATCCTCACATTGTCCAATTTTGGCGCGAATTCCCAATTCTTTTCAAGTTGTTTGCTAATGACTACAACCATATTTCCAAAGCATTGGCCCAACTTCATTTGACTAAGGCCGAATACCTGACTGACAGAGGAGAGCTGGAACTTGAGATCATGAAGTTCCATGAGATGACCAATCCTACTGACCATGAAGTACTTCTCAACTCACTTCTGGATAGTCTCAGAGCTCAGATTTCTGGAGTGGAGGGTGAACTCATTACTCTGAAGACCAACAGAGAGCAAGCTGCTATAGAGAAGTGCAAGCAAATTGAAGAAATTGCTGCCTCCTTGGTTGATGTCACTGGTATTGAAGAAGAGATGAGCACCAAGTACTTCCAATTGGAGCAATTAAATAGCATCTTTCGTACTTGGACAGGAAATATCCCCAACTACTTTGAAGTGTTCAACGGGGATGACCCCTTTGCTGAAGTTGAAGAAGAAGAAGCTGAGGTGTCTGATGAGGAGGAGTAGTCTTCACCTCCTGGTCTAGAATCTTATTTCCTTTTAATCTTCTCAAGTACTTTACAACTTTAAGATCTTGTTTTATGAGTGATTTCAATTCCAAACAGGTCAAATTTTTGTTTTGAATTGGTGGCAATGAAT
Organism: Corchorus olitorius; assembly: GCA_001974825.2. Lineage (NCBI taxonomy): Eukaryota > Viridiplantae > Streptophyta > Magnoliopsida > Malvales > Malvaceae > Corchorus > Corchorus olitorius. The sequence continues at coordinate 196 of AWUE01020589.1, read as the reverse complement.
TTTTGCCAACTTTAATATTAGTGGCTTTTTATTTTTATTTTAGCCATCTATCTTAAACAAAATCCTTTGTCAATTTAATCTTTTGGTCTTATGATTAAAACCACAAAGATCAAATACTTGGAAATTATTTTGAAATTAACTTCCCAAAATTACTTAGAATTTTCGGCAAGAACATCCAAAATACTTAGTAAAATTC